>CM034349.1:3586305-3766661 GCA_019925275.1 Mytilus edulis
ATTGCTGCCAAAAACAGGAATAAAATTAAAGAACCTTAGTGAGCACGCTCACATACCCCACGTCCCCACATTGTCATTGGAAAAATTAAATAAGTATAAGAAAAAAAAATTGTATAAGAAAAAATACTGAATAATAATTTCCTGTCAATATACACATCTACAAAGTATGTCCTTATTATCTACAAAATTTCATGAAATTATGTTGTGTGTTTTCAGAGGAGTTGAGATGACAAACTGTTGCAGAAGTACATTGAAGCAAATAAGTTCAAAGGGGCATAACTCCTAGAAAAAAAATTGAATCGTAATTTCCTGTTGATATGCACATCTACGTAGTATGTCCTTATTATCTACAAAGTTTCATGAAATTCTGTTGTGTGGTTTCAGAGGAGTTGAGATGACAAACTGTTGAAGTAGTACCTTAAAGCAAATAAGTTCAAAGAGGTGTAACTCCTAGAAAAAAAAATGAATCGTGATTTCCTGTCGATATGCACATCTACATAGTATGTCCTTATCTGAAAAGGTTTCATGAAATTCTGTTATGTAGTTTCAGAGGAGTTACGATGACAAACTGTTGCAGTAGTACATTGAAGCAAATAAGTTCAAAGGGGCGTAACTCCTAGAAATAAAATTGAATCATAATTTCCTGTCGATATGCACAACTACATAATATGTCCTTTTCATATAAAAAGATTTCGTGAAATTCTGTTGTGTGGTTTGAGAGGAGTTGCGATGACAAACTGTTGCAGTAGTACATTAAAGTAAATAAGTTCAAAGGGGCGTAACTCCTAGAAAAAAAATTGAATCGCAATTTCCCGTCGATATGCACAACTACATAGTATGTCCTTATTATCTGAAAAGGTTTCGTGAAATTCTGTTGTGTGGTTTGAGAGGAGTTGCGATGACAAGAAACAGGACTGACGGACGGACGGACTGACGAACAGACGGACGGATCAAAAACATTATACCCTCCGCAACTTTGTTGCGTGGGGTATTATAATTGTTTCTTCACTATTTTTTGGCAAATACCATAAATAAAGTCCCTTGGTTATAACAGTCCCAAACTGAAGCAACACACATCTGCTCTCAAGGCATGTGCACTTCCAAGACTTCCAATGCGACCATCCTGAGGACCATAAATAATAATTAATTCTGTTGTCCTAAGAGTGTTGCAACATATAGCAATGAATGGGGGACAACAAGCTACCACTGTTGGCACTACCTTGCAGGGGAGATAATTAAGATTTTATTCAAACTGCTTCATCTGTAAATACTGCACAACTAGCATTTTATTTCTGATTGCATGTTTGCTGTCACATTAAAACATCTCCTTTTATTCATATCTGTGTTGGTTTTAGGCAAATATCATTTATAGACAAAGAATTATTCAACAAATATTACGAAAATGTGTTGTTCCTTTAATTTTAAAAAAGAAATCCAGTCGATATCAATTACCCAAATGCAAAGTGGTTTTATCTTTGAATAGTTGTTTGAACAGTTAATTTGTCAGGAAATCAGTTAATTATATAAGAAGAAAAATCAAAATAGTTCAAATCAAGCAAACTAAAACACTACAGACTTTGTCCTTTATATCACATCAAAGTCAGTCATTAGGAAACCAATGTAACGTTTAATCAATCTATAGATCAAATGTCTAATTTTCTACATCAATAAACCAAAAAATTCAATATATCATTTCTCTTTCACTGAAAGTACAATCAATCAGTACAAAGAGATGTAACGGAACTATAAAACAATCAAAACTTCCATTTTTCCAATTATTACCTTAGAACCAGTATGACATCGCTTACTTTACATTCATTGCTGCAAAATTTAAACAGCAATTACGGGGAGAAATGGACCAAACCCTAAAACAGAAGAGAATATATAATTTGCCCAGGTACTCAGAAGGCAAACAATTTGGATTTATGGGGAAATTTTAGAAACCAAAGCAATAAAAATTATGGCATCTCTAGTCCAGTAGCCATTACTTTTAAATCCTCTTTTGAATTTTTGTCTCAAATTTTAAAAAGAAGTTGATTAATTAACAAGATAACTAAATTAAATCAAAATCAACAATACTGGATAAATTTAATAAAACCAAAATTATTGACAATTATTAAACCTCACAGTATAGTTGAACAAATATATTGGCTTAAAAAAAGATGACATATTTGTTTGAATATTGATTCAGATATTTTGGGCAGGGCTAGAGAACTACCTAAACAAATTGTAAAACCCCTGTAATTCAATGCCCAATTTTCTTTTGAATGATAAAACAGTTACAGACTAAAGAGAAAAATTTACAAAATTTGCACCCTTGTAAGGCTTATTTTTGGGCTAAAGTAATTGAGGGATATTACCCTGAGCATGGTCAATTTTGGATATCCCCTCCTCAGTTGGCCATTAAGTTGTACATTGTTTGTTTATCATAATCAATTATTCTATCAAATTCAATCGGCCAAGGAATACACAAGTAGTTGAAAAAGACAGACAGCAATTTCAAGCAAGAATGCACTATCTATGTTCGGTGAGATAATTATGAGGCGCTTTATATAATTCCTTGGTGATGGGGTTCAGAACAGTTTTCAAGGTACATTATCAATGTATTTTGATATTTTATAAAATTGAAGGGCAGCTAGGCTTAGACCAAAAATTGTCTTCCCGTTTTCATTTTTTCCTGGAAGAGCTCAAATCTTAAAAGATTTTGAACAAAGTTTATTCCTACACTGTTCACTACAACAGCTAATAATTGCTACTGTTTTTATAATCAACTGTAAAGTGATCTATCTTCGTGATCTGCATCAGATATTATTAACTATGCAGAGCTGTTTTTCTCTGGATTATTAACTCATTTTAAAAGCATGAGTCTGTAATAGCTTTATCTCTAACAATGAAAATAGTAATGATTTACAAGTGTACTATTAACCCATACAGATTACATGAAAGTATATAAACTGACAATACTATTAACCTATACAAATGTACTAAAAATAACAGGTTTTCACCGATTACATGAAAGTATATAAACTGACAATACTATTTACCTATACAAATGTACTAAAAATAACAGGTTTTCACCTATTACATGAAAGTATATAAACTGACAATACTATTAACCTATACAAATGTACTAAAAATAACAGGTTTTCACCTATTACATGAAAGTATATAAACTGACAATACTATTAACCCATACAAATGTACCAAAAACAACACGTTTTCACCTATTACCAATATTTCATAGTATATTCATGTACTGACAATAGCCAAACAAATGTATAAACAAGAATGTGTCCATAGTACTCGGATGCCCCACTCGCACTATCATTTTCTATGTTCATTGGACCGTGAAATTGGGGTCAAAACTTTAATTTGGAATTATTATTAGAAAGATCATATCATAGGGAACATGTGTACTAAGATTCAAGTTGATGTAACTTGAACTTCATCAAAAACTACCTTGACCAAAAACTTTTAATCTGAACTTCGCACTTTCATTTTCTATATTCAGTGGACCATGAAATTGGGGTCAAAACTATAATTTGGCATTAAAATTAGAAAGATCATATCATTGGGAACATGTGTGTTAGTTTCAAGTTGATTGGACTTCAACTTCTTCAAAAACTACCTTGACCAAAAACTTTAACCTAGACGGACGGACGAACGGAGGCACAGACCAGAAAACATAATGCCCCTCTACTATCATAGGTGGGGCATAAAAACAAGAAATTAATTGTGTCCATAGAACACAGACCAGTCCAAATGAGGAAGATTAAGCTGAAATTTGATTCATTTTTTCAGAGTATGTTTATTTGATAACAAACAAGACATGCCAAGTCAGTGGTAGGAAAGCTAACTTTACTTTTTGGGTCAGATGAACTAAACATCAGGGTTGTAACCTTGCT
Organism: Mytilus edulis; assembly: GCA_019925275.1. Taxonomy (NCBI): domain Eukaryota; kingdom Metazoa; phylum Mollusca; class Bivalvia; order Mytilida; family Mytilidae; genus Mytilus; species Mytilus edulis. Next base: position 3,590,211 of record CM034349.1, read on the forward strand.
CAACAGAAAAAAAGAAAAAGTCTTGTAAAAAATACAGGCCAAAAGTTTGAAATGTTCAATCAATGCTGCTTGGATATTACTTATACAGGAATATAAACATAGAAATTGTGCAAAACAATAGCAAATATTTACCAGTAATTTTACCAGAGAATAATTTGTAAACACTTCCATACAATATAGTGTAACAACCCATTAAACAATAAAATATCTAACTGTTTCTACACATTAAAACGTTTATTACATCTCGTTACTATAATGACCAGTGAGAGTGTTTGTTCATAATCGGCAATTTAAATTGTCTGTAAATATTTATATGGAGATAAGTGTCAGAATGGACCAAACAATATACCAATCTGTAACTGCATAGATATTTCAGAGAGTCAATAATATAGTCACTAGAGAAACTTTTAGATCTCTCATATTGAATTCCATGTTAAAATACATTAACGGCATGATTTCAGTTGCAGTGAAAACTAAATTTTTCGTTTTTTGCATAAAATAGCAATACATAAAACTAAAATGAAAGCATGATAACTGCAGCAGCCATATTGGTTTTAATTTTTTTACTCATATAATCTTGATTATGGGCAGAACACTGGCACCTTCTGATATATAAGAGAAATGGTCATATCAAAAACATAATTCAGCTACAAAGATAAATTTACAAAATAGTTAACTTTAATTTTGTTTCAAATATAATTTTCTCGTTATCATTTTATGGCATATAGTTTATAGTTCCCCTTTTGAAAGTCTTATTAAATACTTTTTATCTTTTTAAGGGGCATTATGTTTTTCAGTATTTGTTAGTCTGTCTGTTCATTGTTTTTAATTCCTCAGTTCCTCCATTCATCTGTAACTCTTCAGGTTAAAGTTCATTCATCTGTAACTCTTCAGGTTAAAGTTCATTCATCTGTAACTCTTGAGGTTAAAGTTCATTCATCTGTAACTATTCAGGTTAAAGTTTTTGGTCAAGTACATAGTCTTTGATGAAGTTGAAGTCCAATCAACTTCAAACTGAGCACACATGTTCCCTATGCTATGATCTTTATAATTCTTATGCCAAACTAAGAGTTTTAACCCAAATTTCACAGTCCACTGAACATAGAAAATAGTAGTGCTGTTAGGGCATCTGTGTACTATGGACATGTTCTTGCTTTTTTTTAATTTATTTTTTTATAGTTTTTCAAATAATAAAGGTCCCAATGTAAAATTTATAAAAAATCTAGAGAGAATCATATCTTACCAAATTTTCAATTGATTATTTCTCAAAAAACTAGAACACACACCTTTTCTCTTTCCTGCTTTTTAAATTATCTTATTTTTATACTATCAATTTATCAGTCTTTTTAAAAGCCTCTTATTCAGAAACAGAGCAGCAAACAATCTTATCCATACAAAGGATTGGACCAGCGCCTTCCTCTCCTCTTAATCTGTCTTTGATTATCAACATTAAGTAGGGACACTCTGTACTAGACAAAAAAATGAGAGTGGAAAGGGGGAATGTGTCAAAGAGACAACAACCTTCCAACAAAAGAGCAGAAAACAGCTGAAGGCCACCAATGGGTCTTCAATACAGCGAGAAAATTCAGACAATGAACTGAACATCATCTTTTTTTGTTAAGTATTTGCAGTTGTTCAGATCTGGACCAAAACCTTCCAGACATTAAAACAAAATCAATGACCTAACTGCTGGGAAAAGAGATAGTCATCAAAGTATAATTATATATTACCAAGTGTATTTCATATTTTCTTAAATTTTTACAACTATCATTAACGCCAAGGTTTTTTACAATATCAATCTTCCTAACAATAATGGACAATATCAAACTGAAATTATAAATGAACATTACACATAACCTGAGCATTCCTCACATTTGTTTTCCTTACTTTCTTGGTGATCAGACAAACCTTTTCCTTTGATCCTCGGTGAAGAAAATTGATTCAGAATTAACATTGGTTCAATTATCTTTATTTAATTTCATATGGGTTTATAAGTAATAATTGCACCTTAGTTATTATTGATACAGTCATATTTTATGTTACTTTATTCTGGACTGAACTATTTCTTCATAAAAAATTGTAGATTATAAATGTTTTTGAAAAAAAAAAATGAATCTTTTGTCTCTGTAGCCCTTTAAAGTTAATTATTTCTTCTGTCTAGGACAAAATCAATACTGCAAGTATAAAACATCACAATACTGATTTATCATTAAAATAATCTTGTTCTGTCTTAAAACACAATTTACAGATATTACATCCAGTTAATTGTGTTAGGTTGTTATAAGCTCTCAGAAAACTCTTAAGAGGGTGACCTAAAAAAGATGAAACGTCCATAGCCACATATTAAAAACAATGAAAGGAAACCTACAAATTAACAACGCTGGAAAAGTAGGACATTTTTATCTGGAAGTGGTAAAATTGAGCAAATATATTTTGTTCAGCACTTGTGTTAATCTCCTTTTTCAAAGTAAACTTTCAATGAACCGAGATATTGAAACACAGATAGGCATGAAGGCACGTACTCAACAGAATAGTCATCCGGTTTAGTTTAACAGAAAACTTTCTTAAATATCTAAAAAACATATTTTCCAAGTATTGTCATGAAATTCATCCTATTATACATTTAAAAAAAACCAACCTTTAACAATGTCTCAAGAACAAGAATCTGAAGACAATAATGACATGAGTAGGAAACTAAAATACAGAAAATATAGTGCCACACATAACACAAAAACATAACTTTTATAAAAGATACCATGTGTACACTTAGATTGTTGTTTTTCTGATAGTACTAACTAATGAGATGAAATATCTACAAAAATATCAGTGAAATACGGACAGCATTTGAAATCTAAACAGACAGGTTTTAAATCTAATTACTTAAAAGCAACCTTGTAACCTAAATTTGAAAACTGATTGCAAATTTAATTATAACGTGCAGCTTGGGAATCAATGCTGCGACAAATTTCATTTTAATTCCAAACAGCCTCAGCAAGATAAAGCACCAAAGTGGAAAAACATGAAGTCATTGATAAAATTTAATTAAATCACATTTTGTACTTTCAATTTCATTATTTATCATCAAGTGAGGTAAAAAACAATTTATAAATCTGGTTTAAATAAAAATTCATAGAATAGGGATTTTAAATAGGAAATAACGTAAAACATAATGCAATGACTGAATGAGCTCATTGAACTACCCCTGTTTTGTCTATTAAGATGAGGAGGAACTCGATAGGGATCAAAGTTTTCTTTATGGTGTTCTGTTTAGGTATTACTTTAGTCTTTGGTGCTATATGTAGGTAATGATTGGCTTAAGGTAATGCATGGTTTTTTTTTGTGTTCTGATGAAGTAATGCTTGGCTTAGGGTGTTCTGTTTAGGTAATCCTTTTGTGTTATATCTAGGTAATGTTTGGCCATTGACATTTGTGTTATGTTCACATGGATGTAATGATCTGCCTATGTTGTTATATTTAGGCAATCCACAATGCCTGGGTTTTGATGTTCTATTGAGAAAGTGCTTGGATTTAAGTTTTCTGTTGAGATCATGCTTTGATTTTGGTGTTCTGCTGAGATAATGCTTGGAATTTGGTGACCTGTTGATATAATGCTTAACTTCTGGTGTTCTGAAGAAATAATGCTTAGATTTTGGTGTTGTAGAGATAATGCTTGACTTTTTGGTGTTCTGTTGAGATAATGATTGACTTTTTGGTGTTCTGTTGAGATAATGCTTGACTTTTTGGTGTTGTAGAGATAATGCTTGACTTTTTGGTGTTGTAGAGATAATGTTTGACTTTTTGGTGTTGTAGAGATAATGATTGACTTTTTGGTGTTCTGTTGAGATAATGATTGACTTTTTGGTGTTGTAGAGATAATGTTTGACTTTTTGGTGTTGTAGAGATAATGATTGACTTTTTGGTGTTCTGTTGAGATAATGATTGACTTTTTGGTGTTCTGTTGAGATAATGCTTGACTTTTTGGTGTTCTGTTGAGATAATGTTTGACTTTTTGGTGTTGTAGAGATAATGATTGACTTTTTGGTGTTCTGTTGAGATAATGATTGACTTTTTGGTGTTCTGTTGAGATAATGCTTGACTTTTTGGTGTTGTAGAGATAAAGCTTGACTTTTTGGTGTTGTAGAGATAAAGCTTGACTTTTTGGTGTTGTAGAGATAATGTTTGACTTTTTGGTGTTGTAGAGATCATGCTTGACTTTTTGGTGTTGTAGAGATCATGTTTGACTTTTTGGTGTTGTAGAGATAATGCTTGACTTTTTGGTGTTGTAGAGATAATGTTTGACTTTTTGGTGTTGTAGAGATCATGCTTGACTTTTTGGTGTTCTGTTGAGATAATGCTTGACTTTTTGGTGTTGTAGAGATAATGCTTGACTTTTTGGTGTTGTAGAGATAATGCTTGACTTTTTGGTGTTCTGTAGAGATAATGTTTGACTTTTTGGGTTGTAGAGATAATGCTGGACTTTTTGGTGTTCTGTTGAGATAATGCTTGACTTTTTGGTGTTCTGTTGAGATAATGATTGGCTTTTTGGTGTTCTGTTGAGATAATGCTTGACATTTTGGTGTTCTGTTGAGATAATGCTTGACTTTTTGGTGTTATAGAGATAATGATTGACTTTTTGGTGTTCTGTTGAGATAATGCTTGGCTTTTTGGTGTTCTGTTGAGATAATGACTGGCTTTTTGGTGTTCTGTTGAGATAATGCTTGACTTTTTGGTGTTGTGGAGATAATGCTTGACTTTTTGGTGTTCTGTTGAGATAATGATTGGCTTTTGGTGTTCTGTTGAGATAATGATTGGCTTTTTTGTGTTCTGTTGAGATAATGCTTGACTTTTTGGTGTTGTAGAGATAATGCTTGACTTTTTGGTGTTCTGTTGAGATAATGATTGGCTTTTTGGTGTTCTGTTGAGATAATGATTGGCTTTTTGGTGTTGTAGAGATAATGCTTGACTTTTTGGTGTTCTGTAGAGATAATGCTTGACTTTTTGGTGTTGTAGAGATAATGCTTGACTTTTTGGTGTTATAGAGATAATGCTTGATTTTTGGTGATCTGTTGAGATAATGATTGGCTTTTAATGTTCTTTTGAGATAAAGCTTGTATTTGGTGTAACTTTTATGAAATGTTTGGCTTTTGGTGTCCTGTTTAGTAAAGCTTCACTTTTGGTATTCTGTTAAGTAATACTTGTTCAGTGTTTATGTCTCCTTTAGATGTTCTAATAGGGTGAGTTTTTTGTTTTGTTAACTAAATATTTATCTGAATTACTGCATTTCCAAAACGATATAAAACCGTTTTCTGGGAAATGTTCTTTTAATAATGCTCCCCTATTTCTATATATGTGCAAAGGCCTGTTGGTGACCTTCTGCTGTTGTCTGTTCTATGTTGTCAATATAATAGAATTTGATGTGACTGTCATACAAGTGAGAGGGTAAGAAAGCTACAAAACAAGGTTTAATCCACCATTTTCTACATAAGAAAATGCCTGTACCAAGTCAGGAACATGAGTTTTTGTCCATTCGTTTTATTTTGTTTGAGTGTTTGGTTTTGCTATTTGGTTATGAACATTCCCTTTTGGATTTTCCACGGAGTTCAGTGTTTTTGCAATTTTACTATTTTTTTAACCCTGGTGACATAAAAATGTTAATTTTGAACCATTTACTCTTTGAGAAAAACTGACTGTTGTAAAAAAAGAAAACACCTTAATTTTTTTAAACAACAATTTTAAAAGCTGTGTCATAGGAATAAAAATATAAAGTTTTAAACTGTGGCATGTTAATCCTATATCAAAATGTCAAATTTACATAACTTTTGTTCACTTACCTTTTTTTTTAATCAAATCATTAAATGTTTGTGACTGTTAAACTTTTATGTTGTAAGTAATATTTGTAAATCTTGTGGAATGTAAATAGTAATCTGGCATTAGTTCTCCACCAATCTCTGACTCCACTTTAAGTCATGATCTATGCTTCATGTCAAGTTGTTAAGCCATCCGCAGACACCTGAAGAAAATAGTAATACTTATTCATCGCTTAATATATTTCATTGCATTAGACATAATATGTGAAAAGTATCAGACTTTATCTTTTTAAGTCAGTTAATTATCAATAACAATCCCCTATCAGATATTGTCTGAACTATCACAATTTGATTGTCCATATTAAATCTCTTATGAATACAAAACAAGCTAAGATCTTACATTTTTTTAGCCTGAGTCGATATACGATGCAACACAAGTCCTTCAATAGCAGCAGAAGATAATCAATGTACATGAGATATAAAACTGCCGTAACCACTGGCTCTCCAGATCGAACATCTAATGTAAACAATGGCTTCAAAATCGTGTCTTATAAAGAAACAAGTAATTCACAAGAGATTACAGCAGTCTTAGACATTTCTTTCTGACAGCAAAAGGGGGGTGCAAGAAATGAAGACAATGTTCTCAACGCTTCTTACTGAAATAGACGTATTTACACTTGTATTCCAAGTGTCTGCCATTACTAAAAGTCAAACAAGTTTGTGTAAAATGTTGCATCACAATTTAAAACATCTAAAGTCATAATAAAAAAGTGATTTTTGCATGGACACTAGAAGGTTTGGGAGACAAATTTAATGTCAATCTTAGAAAATTCAGCTAAATACCCAAAAGTGTAAATACATCATTGGTTGCTTAGTTATGGCATAAACAATACTGTTATCACAAATTTTTTCAACTTTTCAACTTTTTTTTAGGACAAAAATATTGCAAATATAGTTCATTTAAAATGTGCCTTAACTTGGATATCCACTTTATATAAGAGGACATCAACAAAACAGTTAGAAAATCATAAAGTTAGGCTAAGCTAGAGGACATCAACAAAACAGTTAGAAAATCATAAAGAAGTTAGCTATGTCATAAAAGGCTAAAGAGGTGAACAACTATTAATAAGTTGGTATTCTTTACTTAACCCAGGAACAAAACATCATTCATCAGCTTAGTAAGCTTCTGGTGCAAAGAAGGACAGAACAAGTATAGGAATGTGTTGCCAACACATTAGATTGACCAAATGATTAAGTCAGGCTCAGTAAATATTCTCAGAAAACAGATTATCATAAATATCATGATACCTATAAATGTTATCTTTATAGTCTTCAAAACATGAAAGTCAGCAGGCATTCAAAATAACAACTAATTTCTCCATAGGGAACAATAGCAGTCTTTTTTAGATACAGACTTTAAAAGTTGTTTTTCTTGACAGACCTTCATACCTGTCAACTGACCCGGATTCTGCGGGTGTGACCCGAGATTTTCACAATTCTGAGGGATCACAAATCACCCGCCGGGTCATTGAAATGACCCGGAAATTCACCTTATGTCAGTAAACATTTAACAAGAAACCTGTATACTAAATAAACTGACAATTTTGTGTTAAAACAAGAATGTGTCCTCAGTACACGAATGCCCCACTCGCACTATCATTTTCTATGTTCAGTGGACCGTGAAATTGGGGTAAAATCTCTAATTTGGCATTAAAATTAGAAAGATCATATCATAGGGAACATGTGTACCAAGTTTGAAGTCGATTGGACTTCAACTTCATCAAAAACTACCTCGACCAAAAACTTTAACCTGAAGCGGGACAGACGGACGAACCGACGAACGAACGAACGAACGGACGGACGGACGCACAGACCAGAAAACATAATGCCCCTCTACTATCGTAGGTGGGGCATAAAAAGGATTCATTTTGAAAACATATTTTAGAAGAACATTGGTCAACTTTCTACCACTGATGAGTTTCTGTACTGACAAAAAAACACTAGCATATAAGCTCAGCATACAAGTTGGTGTTTCAATTATTAACTTGAAATTAAGACAATTTTTTATTTCAACTTAAGTAAAAAATTAAGGTTTGATTAGTAATCAATTTAACATTGAAATGAAAATCCAACAGCTGTATTTAATTCTTTAGAATGGATGAGTTTTCTGTTTGAAGATGTGTCTCTGGAGAATTTCAGTATGAAATGTTAGCTATCTATTCTTTATTCAAGTTAAATTAACACTTTAATTCTCTTCATCAATTATTCTAAGCAAGTTTAATGCATGAATTCATTACTTTTAGGTCAATAATTGGTACTTTTAATATTCAAATGAACAATATAAACTAACAATATCTATTGAACAGAGTATACATAAACCTTTCATCATGTTTCATTAAATTTTAATCAATATAAGGGCATGCAAAGCTGGAGCTCTGAATGCTATTTGTGTCTTATAATATACAAGCTAAAGGTGCATTTGTCATGACTCATCTCTTTTGCTTCTAAAGTCTCATATTATCAAGAGAGAGACTTCAGATTATGTTGTTATGAGTGTGTATAATATTGTTACATTGAAAAATACCCTTTTAAGTCTTTGCCTATCTATTTTTATGTTGAATAAGGAGATGACATTTGTTTTCAGTAGTCATCTGTTTAAACTGACCTATAACATCTAACTTAATCAAATAGCAAATGATCAAAAACATTAATTAACTCTTCTATCAATTCTCTTCCTGGTTCGGGTTAATTGGACATTTTCTGTGTTTCATATCATCCAATCAATTAGTTACTTTTTTTACTGGGAAAACTGTATTATTTTACTACATAACATCTATTTAAAAAGTACTTTAATTCTATCCCATAATATACAGCCCTTAGATTTCTCAAATACCCCTCAAAAAAAAAATAAGTGAACCATAAAATCTAGACCAGATGAACACATATTTGGGATATATTTAAAAATTACCATCATAATGAAAATATGAATATTATGAGTTTCAAATTGATGTGACAACTTATAAACTTCATGGGAACTACCTTCAAACAAAACTTACAGGATGGATAGAATCACAGAGAAAAAACATCAACCCCATTAACGGAACATAACAAAAATTTTCATTATTTTGTTATAAATGCATTATTGATGCATGCAAAAAGAAAACAAAATGAGGGTCCATGATGACTGAATTAAGTATTGGGAAAGGTTGTTTGGAATAATACATTTTAATAAGGGGGTTAAGGATTCATAAAACTAGATGTTAATAACATTTAAGATAAGTTGAATTATCATCCAGTAAATGAAATGTACCGATAATATCAATACAAAGATACCAATTATACATTATGACTGATCATGGAGTAATACTTTATCATATGTAAGTTTCAATTAAACTGCGTTCCAGCATTTTACAATCAAATAAATATAAAAGAGAAACAAGAGCTTCTTTGATTGATCATCTGATCACATCACTATATGAATTATAGATACCGTAGGCCGTAAATTCAGTGACGAGAAATATTATACAAACCTAACAAAACTATTGATTTCTGGGAAAATCTTTGGTGTTAAATCATTCGTAAACATCTCTTTTAGTGAAAAACCAAATGCAATTTATAACCCCATATGAATATTGACTGTGTGTTTGATAACAGAATCAATTTGACTTCCATAAGGGGATGCTAGTCCGACGTAACGATTTTTTATAAACGGATTAGTGGCATAGATTTACAGTTGGTCAATGTTAATTGTTGTTAATTGGAACATGATGACGACCTATACCAACACATCAAATGATATAGGACAATGGACGAAATGTATCCAATAATTCAATAAGTAAATTACATTCGTCATATACCCCCTGTTAATTTTAACCAGCATGTTGGAATAAGTATAATTGATCATGGCATGCACTTACAAAGCTACTTCCCTGTGAATCAATACAAATGCATGTATTAGACACGAAACATATCTATTTTTTTGTCTATACTTTACTAGATACCATGTGCAGTGTAAAAAAAAAGTAAAAGTTTTACACCAAAATTGTATTATGAAGATGCCTAGTTCTCAAAATCTTATTTTCTCACAGGTGGCCTGATAAAGAAAAGATTTTTGGTCCTCATTATTATTTCTATTAAAAAATACCAAAATTGTGTCAGTCTTAGCAAAATTTGATGCCATATGGTCAAAAGCTTCAGACCAGGCCTTGCGGTCATAAAACTTTCCAGCACGATTTTTGTACTCAGACTCAACCAATCAAAATACTGGATTTTGTGTTTCGAGCATGATTTTTGTGCTTCGAGCACTGAGCAAAGTTTTATGACTTCAACCCCAGGACTTTTCTAGAACTCTGAGATACTGGACAAGTATATATAAAAATAGAGAAGCAGTCTGACAGAAAAGAAAGATTTTAATATCAAATATAATTATATAAATCTATGCCCATTTTTATGTTGATTAATCAACAAAGTTTTCTGAAACTATTTTTGAAGTGGACCAGCTTATTTCCTCATCAGACATTAAGGAATAAAAGATTAAAAAACAGACTGAATTTCTATGCCAATTAAAGTTTTAATGCTTCAATGCTTTTTCTGTTTAATGTTCTATAACTATGACAGTGATAATGTGTTTTAAACTGCTTTATGCACTGTTAATAAGAAATGCTTACTGTACTTTTAATATTTCTGTGTTTATTGTCATAATAACTTAATAACCCTTTTTATGTAATTTATATAGACATGTATATCTATGCTTCATAATTATTTCATGCTTTGTTTTGACAGTGTAGTTCTTGTGTGATTGGTATGCCTTGCATTGCTTCAAATATTTTTTCGTAAAAAGATATAAAGGCTCCTGAAGCTCATGTTTTGTGTATATTAATATTTTCCTATAAGTTTTTGAATGTGATTGAGTTATTGTTAATGTTTTAGGGCCACTTTTAAGCACCTGTTTTGGGCTATTTCTTGGTAGCCAGTTTTTATTGATGTGGGAAGCTGGTGTTCCCCCGACCTTCTATAGGACAAATAACTATCTTAGTCAATTACAATCGTAGTCGTGTGCAATCTCACAAGCTGGGTTTGAACTCATAACCTCAGTGTTGACTGGCTAATGAATACAGTAGTAGAACTCCATAGACCACTTGGCCACCGAGGCCCATTTTTTAAACTTAAACCTTCCAGTTTCTGGTAAAGAAGACATAAACAGAATATTCATACTTCAATTTTAAAAAAAAGCTCATACTAACAATGACCACTGCCCTTTCCTCGAACTTGATATATATCTATATCACAAACGGAAAGCTTAATACTAAAATTTATGATAAAAAAGATGATTTTTCATTTCCTATCGTTAATTATCCATTTTTAGATGGTGACGTTCCCTTGTCACCATCTTACGGTGTTTATATATCTCAACTTGTACGATTCGCTCGTGTATGTAACAATGTTTTAGATTTTAACGAGAGAAATTTATGTATTACTTAAAAATTATTACACCAGGGTTTTCGATATCACAAACTAGTCAAAACATTTACTAAATTTTATCATCGGTATAAGGACATCATTCCTAAATATAGCTCAACATGCAGACTTCTTATTTCGTTTAGGTATTTCACATCCATTTTTTTATGGAAATATTCTTTATAAAGCACAAAAATGTCAGTATTCACCTCAGAAACTAACAAAACCTTTAAATAGACTTATTAAGAAGGGATATAGTTACGATACTGTTAGGTCATTAAAGATTGCATATTTTGGCGTTAGGGTTTTTGCATCGGAACTAAACACATTTATTCAAAAACCAGTTCTTGGCATGACACAGGTTATGTTCTTCCCAAATATGTTATGATGGTATGATACTAAACCCCTAACGGGAAGGATTGTGCCTGATATTCATATGATGAAATCATAATCTTTCAATCAGTTTAATTGAAGTCTGGAGCTGGCATGTCAGTTAACTGCTAGTAGTCTGTTGTTATTTATGTATTATTGTCATTTTGTTTATTTTCTTTGGTTACATCTTCTGACATCAGACTCAGACTTCTCTTGAACTGAATTTTAATGTGCGTATTGTTATGCGTTTACTTTTCTACATTGGCTAAAGATATAGGGGGAGGGTTGACATCTCATAAACATGTTGAACCCCACCGCATGTTTGCGCCTGTCCCAAGTCAGGAGCCTCTGGCCTTTGTTAGTCCTGTATTATTTTTAATTTTAGTATGACGTTCATTATCACTGAACTAGTATTTATTTGTTTAGGAGTCAGCTGAAGGACGCCTCCGGGGCGTCCAGGTGCGGGAATATCTCGCTACATTGAAGACCTGTTAGTGACCTCTCTGTTGTCTTTTCTATGGTCAGGTTGTTGTCTCTTTGACACATTCCCCATTTCCATTCTCAATTTTATCAATAGTGTTTGCCATAATTCAGGATTACCTGTAAGAACAAGGTGTGACAAAATGTCATTGACCTAGTTATTACTGGTTTGTGCTTATTATTTATAAGTCTGCTTTAGACTTAATACCAAAAACAATCATGTCCTGCAGAAGCCATGGAACTACGATTTAAAGAAAAGCCATTTGTAAGCAAGTTTATTAATATAAGCAGATTTTTCTACAACTTTCATATGCTTTTTTATGTCAAAAAGCCTATTAAATTTTGATCATTTAAACCTCAGCAAATTTGTGCAAGTCACTGAATAATTCTGTTAAATTCATTCAGGTAGATGGTTGTTTCTATACACAGTAGGTCTTTTGAAAATGAATAAAAATGGTCAGATGGCTTAAAATGTCAAATGTCCCGTAAATGATAATATATGAGTACAGATTTCTGTAAAGACAAAATCATCTGAAACTGAGCGAGTTCATGCAATATAACTCAAATTATCACATGCATTTGTATAATGACAATACCTAAGCTTGAATAAGTCACAACATAAAAATAAGGAGATTTGGCATGATTGCCAATGACACAACTTTTCACCAGAGTTCAAATGAAGTAAACTTAATGAATTCAATTAATCCTGGACTCCACATGCCACATATCAATAACAGTTATTTATTCTATACATTGTGTAACCTCTGGAAAAACAATTAATCATTCAAAAATTATTTATAAACATACAATTAACCTTAAGCAACCATAAAAAGATATTTTTATAATGATACAAAAATACTCTGATGCAAGTTACATGTATATTTTAAACTAAACTCCATGAACTTCAATCAAGGGGAAATAATTACAAATCTCTAATGGTACCAGAGAAATAAGACTTATTTCTATATGAGTTTTGATAAGAAATCAATAATGCCCCATTGGCAGCCTAAGGTGGAAGACTTTTTTTACAATGACTGATTTCTGTCATCAGTGATAATTGAATCAATAAGTAAGATTTCTCTCTTCGGCTTCATTTATGCATAATGTTATATGAACAGGCTAAAATATCAATACTAATTTTCTGATCAATTATTCTGCTATTGGGAATTATACAATTACTGTTTAAATAGTTCCATATCAGAAAATTTTATCTTTGAAATCATTTTCATGCCTAACCAAACATCAAATATTGGTTTTATGCTTTTAGAAGGTTTTGTTCTTTTTATTAAAAGTCCTTGTAAAAATCCATTAAAACTCAAAATCCTATCAATATTTTATTATCAAAGACATTATTTACCATGCTACAAGAAAAATAGCTCAGTCTAAATGTTTGCCTTCTATTCTTCACAGGCTATATCCATATATATCACAAGAACATAACCTTTCAGTTCACAAGGTTTCAAAAAATAACAACAAAGAAGATTAAAATACCATCTGCTGATTATATCAACTATACATACTGGAATTGGACAGCAACCCAGGTATAAAGAGTAAACAAAGACTAACAGTATTTCCTATAGAAGGTTGGTGGTTTTCTCCAGGAACTCTGGCTTCCTTAGATCCATCAATAAACCCTAAAATCTGCTATCAATACTGGATCCTTTAAAATATCATATATACTATAGAATCTTCACTTTTACTGGCTTCAAACAAAAAGTGTATGTACTTTTAAATACAAATCGACAACATTTTCAATAGAACATGTAGTATGTATCTAAAACCAGATGCTCCGCAGGGCGCAGCTTTATACGACCGCAGAGGTCGAACTCTGAACAGTTGGGGGAAGTATGGACACAACATTTAAGCTTAATACAGCTTTATATAGCTCTGAATTTTGATTTTGATTGAATAGTTGACACAACATAGGTTTCTGACACAGAATGAATGTGGTCTAAGAACTTAAACTTAAGAACTTAAAAATTATAAATTGGACATTTACCTATTATGGTCCAATATCCAAAATCTAAATACATGATTAGATTAAGCATATCATAGAACCCCATTGTCCCCAAGAATTCAATTTTTGATGAAATCAAATAATGTTCAATTTTAGACCCTTTAGACCTTAAATATGGACCAATTTGATAACCAGGTCCAAATATTAAAAATCTAAATACATGGTTAGATTCAGCATATTGAAGAACCCCATATATTCATTTTTTGTTGAAATCAAACAAAGTTTAATTTTTGACCCTTTGGACCTTAATGTAGACCAATTTGAAAACGGGACAATACTGTGCAATTGAATATTTCTTGCTATTGCACAAAACTGTGCAATTGAAAATGTCTTGCTATTGCGCAATATTGTGCAATTAGATATTTCTTGCTATTGCGCAATACTGTGCAATTGAAGATTTCTTGCTATTACACAATACTGTGCAATTGAAGATTTATTGCTATTGGGCAATACTGTGCAATTGAAGATTTCTTGCTATTGCAGAATACAGTGCAATTGAAGATTTCTTGCTATTGCTGAATACTGTGCAATTGAAAATTTCTTGCTATTGAACAATACTTAATATAATAATTTTGGACCCCGATTTGGACCAACTTGAAAACTGGGCCCATAATCAAAAATCTAAGTACATGTTTAGATTCAGCATCAATCTAAGTTTAATTTTGGACCCTTTGGACCTTGATGTAGACCGATTTGAAAACAGGACCAAAATTAAGAATCTGAATACACGGTTAGATTTGGCTTAGGAAAACAAACAAAGTTTAATTTTGGACCCTTTTGGTCCCTAATTCGTTGGGACCAAAACTCCCAAAATCAATCCCAACCTTTCTTTTGTGGTCATAGACCTTATGTTAAAATTTCATAGATTTCTGTTTACTTATACTAAAGTTATTGTGCGAAAACCAAGAAAAATGCTTATTTGGGCCCTTTTTGGCCCCTAATTACTAAACGCTTGGGACCAAAATACCGAAAATCAATCCCAACCTTCCTTTTATGGTCATAAACCTTGTGTTTAAATTTCATAGATTTCTATTTACTTTTACTAAAGTTAGAGTGCGAAAACCAAATGTCTTCAGATGACGATGACGACCCCAACATGATACGACCAAAAAAATTTCAGTTTTTGCGGTTGTATAAAAAAATGACCAAGGGAAACTTTTATTTTAAAATAATTATTTTCAATGAGGCACTTATTTCCACTTTCCTCAAAGAAAGTGACACACAATACATATATGGTCTGTGTCTCAGGTTTAAATTCTAAGCTGAATGACTTTTAAAAATTGCATACACATTCAATTATAAAGCATGAAGTAATGAGTAGGTGAGCAATGACATAGATCTAAGATTGCTCAGAGACCAAGTGACAGTTATAGAAACTAGTGGGTGATATATTAGGTCAAGAGGCCAAACAACCACCAGAGCAATCCCATACTTCTTATAACACTGATTATTAAAAACAAATTTAGAAAGAAAAAAAATCCATACTAATTAGAACAGTAGGAACATGTGTACTAAACTTCAGGTATACATGCAGAGTTGACATGCTTTACTGATAATGACTGAATTAAAAAGTAAAAGCCTGTAAGAAAAGGAAAAGTCTCTAGGATAAGCACAGTATTGCTAAAATTGTAAATTATATAATTATATTTTTGATTAGAATTTTCTGGCACACCACTGTTGGGTCAAGATTTTCTTACTGTATTGAAGACCCTTTGGTTGCCTTCTGCTGTTATCTGCTCTTTTGTCATGTTGTTGTCTCTTTGACATATGACATATTCCCAGTGGCGGATCCAGAACTTTTTATTAGGAGGGGGTGGTGGTGGTGGGGGGGGGGGGGGGGGGGGGGGGGTGTCGAGGCCTCTGACTGACCTACAGGGGCACTCAGAGGAAGATTTAAGGGGGGGGCCTTTTTGGGAAAAAAATTGGTTGCTTATATAGGGATTCACTGAACCGTGACTGGAGCGGGCCCCCTCTTAGGCAGTCAGTGGGCCCCCACTTATGAAAATTTCTGGATCCGCCACTGGCACTCTCTTGTCATGCTTCAGTGATTCCCTATATAATCAATCAAATTTTACCCAACAAAGTTGGGTCCCGGGTCCCCCTAAAGAGCCCTCCTGGATCCGCCTATGATTCCCCATTTCCATTCTCAAAATATTTACAATATTGTTCAATTGGATCATCAAAGTCAAATAAGTTACATAACAACTTTGTAAATCATTGAAAAGATAAAAATTAGGCCTTTTACTTAAAATAAAGAGGGGGGAAAAAATGTATTTGATTTATAATTAAAGGTAAAAAAAACCAGGTACTTTTAATGTGTAGTGTGATCAATTTAAAAATAAGTATTATTGCATTACAAATGAGGACTTAAGTGTAAACCTTTTTAGACAGATCTGTTCCTGCACTTGGCAAAGAATGTTTATTCAATTTGCATTAGTTGCATTGTTAATTACAAACAAATTTAAGTTATGGAAAGTCAACATAAAGCATCTCTTAGGCTGTAAAAGCTGCCACAAAACATTTCAGTTCCATTTAATCCTCAATCAAACAGAAACATAAGTTACTATGTACATAAATATCTCCAGTTAATTGAAGCCATCTTGGTATTTATTAGCTTAATTATTTTTTTGTTATTTCATACTATGTACATACACTTATTGTAAATATCTGCAAGTAAGATGAAATAAAATTTTCTTGATCAATTAAAAAAAATAATTATAAAATTATATAATTTGCACTTCTAGAACAAAACAAGCCCACTATAATTTGTACTGAGCTTAACATCAGAGGCATTGGGTGCACTTGATTACTTGGCAATTCATTTTAACCTCTGTACATATTCTAAAGAAAGATCAGACATGACAAAATTTCATTATTTGTCCAATATGATTCTGATAGCAATAGAAGAAAGCAAACCAATGATAGAAATAAAACTACTTTGCTTGTATTTCAGTTTCACCACTTTTGTACATACTTAATGCAGTCGCTTAAGTTTGCAAGAATAAACTAACAATTTAAAGACCCTTTAGTGAGCGAGCACATGTATCCCACACCTACACATAAGAATAGGAATTGTTCATGAATAGTAACCTGCTTGCTTAGTTTTTGTCTACCTACATCAGGTATGAATCTGATATGAAATATTTGAGTTAGGACTGACATATGGGTCAAAATCTATATAAACAACCCCATTCAGATTCATTTGGATCAGTAAATCATTCTTTTTAAAAAGAAAAGACAGTCTTCTGCATATTATCTAGAGAGGGATTAAGGAGGAGGCGGGGAACAGGAGGCCTGAGCCCCCTCTTTTGAGAGAAACATTTGGTTGATTATATAGGGAATCGCTGAAACATGACTGGAGCGGCCCCCACTTTTGGATTCGCCACTGACATATGTTGCACAAGTTTGTTCAAACTGTTTGGTCCAGTAATGGATTACAATATGGGATAAAATGTCCATTAAAAAATAATATTTAGAATTGATGTTTTTCTATTTTCTTTCCCCAAAGACCCTCACAATAACATTGTTTATCAATATAATGCCTGATTATCCTACACTATTACAGTTTCCAATTCATTACCAATATAATCTTTGCATCTATCTAACATCTACAGGAAATTAAGTGATTTTTCTTAATAACTGGAGGACATTTTCCTGTAAATGTCAGCTATGTTCATTATTTCTAGGACATTGCTTTCTCAGCATTATTTGCTTGTTTGCCTTCTGTCAATCTTAGAGTTAATCTTACTACTCTAGGTTATAACCAGGAGCCTAAAAAGAGATTTTGGTTTATGTAAAATTACAAATTATCTTACTTTTGTGATTACTTTAAGATAGGGTTGTTTTCATTATGATTTCAGCCATCAATATAGTGTGTCACGTAGTACAAAAATCTTTTTTTTAATTAACTATGACCTTAACCTTTGACATAGTGACTTTGTGATCAGAGAAATAGCTGTACCAGTGAAGAAATATGTTAACAGCATGTGCAATAATATTGTCGTTGAATAAAAAAAAAGACTTTGTGATCAATAATGATCTTATTATTATGTGAGACCATTTATACAAGTAAGGTTGCAAACTCATATGCAGTACTTAACATAAATCTAGAAATGACTTCTCTACACAAATTTCAGTCTAATTTAGAAGCTTTGACCTTCACCTTTGGTAGATGATCTCAATATCAATAAGGATCTTCTCATTATATGTGACCATTTGATAAGTAAAGTTGCCATCCCATATGAAATTAGTCGGTTTTTAGTATGAAAATGACCTTGGGCATTCAAAATCCAAAGGGATCTTTCGCTAAGTTTATGTGACCATATTATAAAGTATGGTTGCTGTCTTAATTTGTATTGTATTTTTAGCAGCCTGAAACCCCTTTTTTCATAACTTTTTGTGTAGATTTAGTCATTCCAACCTTGACCTTAGACATAGTGACCTGGGATCTACTACTTGTTATATGTGACATATATGTATCATAACTGAACATTACCTTGCAGAATTGTCTCCCTTGATACATATCCTTATACTATCATTCATGTCAACAGTTACTGGTAATAAAACAATAAACTAGTTATAACTCCAGTATACTTACAAAAGTACAAAAACATGGAACACTATAAACCATTCATCTTTCAATCTTAGAATTAATAAAAATATCTGTTGTACTCCAATTACTGCTCATGAAAAAAACCGCCAACTATTACGTTAAACTTGATAAACTAAGTAATCACTCAGCAAAAAACTAAAACAACTGTTTCATATAGTTGTACATAGCATCCTTAAAGACTGTAAAACTCATTAGTTGAGCTGTCTTAACGAGTACAGTAATTAGGTCAGACGTCTTACCGTCAATGTCACCCCTGTCATGTAGGGGTTTGTGATGTATGCCTATTTACCTTTCAGCTCATTTAATCTTTAGTGGAGATGATCAGATAACACATGTTCTGACAGATTAGTATCAGCACTGTCTACATCTTCTGCAGTATCAATCAAACTAAACCTAGGTGTCTATCATTTATATTACATGTATAGGCAGATTTAGGGGGGAGGGGTAGATGGGAAACATTTGGTTCATTATTTAGGAAATCACGCAAGACTAGAAGTGGCCCCATCTTAGGAAGTCTGTTAGCACCATTTATTAAAATGTTTGGATGTGCCACTGTATATTTTGTAAATAGTTTCTATTATTGCCTGAAGGCTTAATTCATTCTTCCCAGGGGCGTAGCTAGGTTTCAGATCAACTGTAGGCACAAATCGGCAGTGGGTCTGGGGGCCGCTTAAAGCCCCCTGCAGGTCCAGGGCGGAACCTTGGTAGGGGGGTCAGGGGGCAAAGCCCCCCGACGGAAAACGGTTTTCAGCATTTTAGTTGCATAATTTTGTGTACAAAAATATCATATTTACTGGTTTTTATCATGATAATATTCATGAAGAAAAGTTCGAAGAATTATGAATAATATTACCTGAACACCTGAATTAACGTAGTACAAACAAAAATCTGGGAAAAAATTAAATAATTACAATAGCCCAGTGTAGATCAGACTAGTTTTAGATTAAGGCCCACAGAGAGTGAGAAAAGGAAAAGATTTTCAACTTTTTTGAACGAATCTTTTAACTCAAATTTTGGCAAAAATTGGTTTAACAAATTTAATATTTCTGAACTTTTATGAATAACATTCAGATACAGTTTCATACACAAAGACAATGATACATTTACTCAAAGTCAAGTCGACGGTTTTTTCTGTCGATAAAATCAGTTATACTCGCATCAACATCAACATTGAGGTGTCGGTGGATATGAAGAAGAGATATATTTGAAAGTCGCTCGTCTCCCATTGTCGATCTCAGGTAGGATTAGTCCGAGATTACTCTGACGTCCAACGGCTGTTTTGCCAGACAAGCTAGGGCCGTCCCACGGCCCATCTTGTCTGGCAAAACAGCCGTTGAACATCAGAGTAATCTCGGACTAAGGTAGGATTTGACGCGTCTCATCGCGCTGAAGGATCTTTCACTAGTTGCCGATGAAACAGGCATTGTCAATAAAATCCAAATAATCATATACACTGAAGGGTACAGATCGGCGTTTGTTACGTTAAGGACACCAAGAAGTCTATCTGGTCTGTTGTCTTCAATATGCCAACGGGCTTTTCATCATGCTATCTCATCTTCAAATTCTGTTTTTTTTTCTCACCTAAATCCGAACGGTAAGAGTTGTAAATTTTGTCTGCTATTTCTGGAGTCAAGTTCCCTAATTTGGCAATAATACGCATTAGAATTAAAATGTTTATTTTTTTTTTCCAAAAGGGGTATAATCGGCAAATTTATGTATAGGCACGTGCCTAGTCGAGCCTAAGGTAGCTACGCCCCTGCTTCCTATTAAGGTCTTTCCACTATGTTAGGAAAAACCTTATTGTTTTTTTTCTAATTTTTACATAAATCACATACAAGAAACAATCCAAAAATTTAACTGTTTTCAAAGATTTTTTAAAAGAATATTAATAACTTAATAGTTAAAGACATCTAACATCCTAACACAAGGTCATTGAAGGACATATGTGAAGAGAATAGAAACAGAAGTGGGTTATAAAATGTTTTTACTGGAAGATCAATACAAGTTTATAAAACACAAATAAATAATGTATTGTAACTGGCCTATAAACTTCCTGACAACAATAAATGTTCCTACTTCTGTTGTATTGGTGAACCTCTTAATCACAAAGTGTTCTACTCAATATAACAATACAACTTCATGCCAAGTACATAATGTATATTGGATATTGGTTTTCAAAGACTTGAAGATAAATATAGCCTACATAGAATTAGAGAACCAGAATGTTTTTGTCATTTAGGGTATTTGGTATTGATGGCAGTGGACAATATTAGACTTTTAGCAATTATTGCAATGAATCCCATTTTCATGACATTGGTTAATTGATTTTTGTTTAACACATGTCTCCATCCCTGGCTATTCAGGGCGGTTTTTATTGGTATAAGAAGCATCATGCCCAGAGAGAACCACCAACACATGTTCACCATCCCTTGCTATTCAGGGCGGTTTTTATTGGTATAAGAAGCATCATGCCCAGAGAGAACCACCAACACATGTTTCACCATCCCTGGCTATTCAGGGCGGTTTTTATTGGTATAAGAAGCATCATGCCCAGAGAGAACCACCAACACATGTTTCACCATCCCTGGCTATTCAGGGCGGTTTTTATTGGTATAAGAAGCATCATGCCCAGAGAGAACCACCAACACATGTTTCACCATCCCTGGCTATTCAGGGCCGTTTTTATTGGTATAAGAAGCATCATGCCCAGAGAGAACCACCAACACATGTTTCACCATCCCTGGCTATTCAGGGCCGTTTTTATTGGTATAAGAAGCATCATGCCCAGAGAGAACCACCAACACATGTTTCACCATCCCTGGCTATTCAGGGCGGTTTTTATTGGTATAAGAAGCATCATGCCCAGAGAGAACCACCAACACATGTTTCACCATCCCTGGCTATTCAGGGCGGTTTTTATTGGTATAAGAAGCATCATGCCCAGAGAGAACCACCAACACATGTTCCATCCCTGGCTATTCAGGGCGGTTTTTATTGGTATAAGAAGCATCATGCCCAGAAAGAACCACCAACACATGTTTCACCATCCCTGGCTATTCAGGGCGGTTTTTATTGGTATAAGAAGCATCATGCCCAGAGAGAACCACCAACACATGTCTCCATCCCTGGCTATTCAGGGCGGTTTTTATTGGTATAAGAAGCATCATGCCCAGAGAGAACCACCAACACATGTTTCACCATCCCTGACTATTCAGGGCGGTTTTTATTGGTATAAGAAGCATCATGCCCAGAGAGAACCACCAACACATGTTTCTCCATCCCTGGCTATCCAGGGCGGTTTTTATTGGTATAAGAAGCATCATGCCCAGAGAGAACCACCAACACATGTTCCATCCCTGGCTATTCAGGGCCTTTTTTATTGGTATAAGAAGCATCATGCCCAGAGAGAACCACCAACACATGTTTCACCATCCCTGGCTATTCAGGGCCGTTTTTATTGGTATAAGAAGCATCATGCCCAGAAAGAACCACCAACACATGTTTCACCATCCCTGGCTATTCAGGGCGTTTTTATTGGTATAAGAAGCATACATGCCCAGAGAGAACCACCAACACATGTCTCCATCCCTGGCTATTCAGGGCGGTTTTTATTGGTATAAGAAGCATCATGCCCAGAGAGAACCACCAACACATGTTTCACCATCCCTTGCTATTCAGGGCGGTTTTTATTGGTATAAGAAGCATCATGCCCAGAGAGAACCACCAACACATGTTTCACCATCCCTGGCTATTCAGGGCGGTTTTTATTGGTATAAGAAGCATCATGCCCAGAGAGAACCACCAACACATGTTTCACCATCCCTGGCTATTCAGGGCGGTTTTTATTGGTATAAGAAGCATCATGCCCAGAGAGAACCACCAACACATGTTTCACCATCCCTGGCTATTCAGGGCCGTTTTTATTGGTATAAGAAGCATCATGCCCAGAAAGAACCACAAACACATGTTTCACCATCCCTGGCTATTCAGGGCGGTTTTTATTGGTATAAGAAGCATCATGCCCAGAGAGAACCACCAACACATGTCTCCATCCCTGGCTATTCAGGGCGGTTTTTATTGGTATAAGAAGCATCATGCCCAGAAAGAACCACTAACCTATTCTAATAACTATGGAGCACATAATCAATCTTCAAATTCATAGCATAATCATGGACAAAGAAGTTTTGGTTCAACCATTCAAAGGAAACATGGAAATCCAAGTTAATTACGACATTAAAGATTTTTACAATTGTAGATCCAGTTAGCTACTATTTAAAATATTCAGTATTTCTTTAATAGCTACTATTTTGGCAAGCAATGTTGATGTCACTTATGTCAGCTTCTTTTTTTTTAATTCTCAAAATTGACATTTATGAATCCAATATGTTCCTTTTAACAAAAGAATGTTTAACAACCGTCACTCAGACATTCCCAACAGTGCTAAAATGAACATGCTTTTAAAGAAGTCATGAAATTAGAGAATTTTTTTACACCATAATATATCATGAAGATCTTGCATTAAAAAATATACACCTTTCAATATAACTTCAATTGATATAAGTGCATTAAAGATAACTTTACAACAATGTTTTCCCCATTTCTTTACAAAATCAAAGCGCGAAAGCGCTGTAAAGGCAGTTAATTACAGGTTGTGTGTATTTCTAGTCCAGTTATATCATTATCTTCCATAGAACAGAGGTGGTTTGTAGTATTTAAGATTTAGAGTTCTCTTGTACCTATTTCACCTATATCTATAGTCTACTGTTTACAGTATATTTTCTGTACCTCGCCATGAAATGCATTTTTAAGACATAAAAACTTTTCCTTTTTAATGTAAATAAAACTATTTTTAATTATTGATTATATACACATATTCAATTACTCCTATCCTATGAAAAATAATTCACAAAGATTGACTAGTCTCCGTTCTGTGTGTATTGCTAGAACATCAAGTAACATGATGGTTAATGTACATAGTAACATGTCAACTCTTTTGAAGACAGAACTTTTTTAAAATTCTCCCTCCAAGCAAAATTATTTTTCCGTATAAACATGATAAAGTTATCTACCTGTATTAATGACCTAGAGACTCTCAAGAGCCTGTGTCGCTCACCTTGGACGGTCTATGTGCATATTAAACAACGGACACATATAAAATGACAAAATTGTGTTTTTGATGATGGGGATGTGTTTGTAGATCTTTCTTTACTGAACATTCTTGGTGCTACAATTATCTCTATCTATAATAAACATGGCCAAGTATTTACAGTTGAAAATATTTTTTAAAAATTAACAAAAAATACAAAAATTTATGAAAATTGTTAAAAATTGACTATAAAGGGCAATAACTCTTTAAGGGGTCAACTTAAAATTTTGGTCATATCGACTTATTTGTAGATCTTACTTTGCAGAACATTATTGCTGTTTACAGTTTATCTCTATCTATAATAATATTTAAGATAATAACCAAACTCTGCAAAATTTCCTTCAAATTACTAATTTGGGGGCAGCAATCCATCAACGGGTTGTCAGATTTGTCTGAAAATTCCTGGGCAGATAGATCTTCACTGAAGAGACAATTTCACCCTGTCAGATTTGCTCTAAATGCTTTGGTTTTAGAGTTATAAGCCAAAATCTACATTTTACCTGTATGTTCTATTTTTGGCCATAGTGGCCATCTCGGTTGGTTGACCGGGTCTAACCACACATTTTTTAAATTAGATACCGCAATGATGATTTTGGCTAAGTTTGGTTAAATTTGGCACAGTAGTTTCAGAGAAGATTTTTAGTAAAAGTTTATGGACGACGAAACCAAGTGATGAGTCAGGTCAGGTGAGCTAAAAAGGAGTTTTTAATCAAGGTAACAATGACATCTGGTGGCCATAAAAGCTGTCTCATTAGCATTTTAACCACTTCCCATATTTGCTTTTAAGACAATAGAAGAAAATTATTCAATGCAAAAACAAAACTTACTTGTAAATATGAAATTCTCTTTACAGTATGAGTTTTTCTCATTGTTGGAGATTGTACAGTAGTACAGTCCTGTAACTGCTTATATCCATTTCTTATCCCCTTTAGTTTGATAAACTCACAGAATATCATATATTTACATTGTGCCACATCTCCTTATTTTTATATGCATTACAATAACATGAACAATTGTAATTCAAATCTATATATCAAAGCAAAATGAATTTCACTACTTTCATTCATGCATCCTTTGGAAAAATATAAGTTCTAAAATGACACAATATATGTTTATTTATATAAAAATAATATTTAGTTTTCGACTCTTAACAGGTATAAACAAGAATGTGTCCCCAGTACACGAATGCCCCACTCGCACTATCATTTTCCATGTTCAGTGGACCGTGACATTGGGGTAAAAACTCTAATTTGGCATTAAAATTAAAAAGATCATCTCATAGGGAACATGTGTACCAAGTTTGAAGTCGATTGGACTTCAACTTCATCAAAAACTACCTTGACCAAAACCTTTAACCTGAAGAGGGACAGACGGACGGACGAACGGACGAACAGACGAACGGACGCACAGACCAGAAAACATAATGCCCCCCTACTATCGTAGGTGGGGCATAAAAATGCACAGCTGTGTCATGATTTGTGAAATCTGTGCTGAAAACATAGGCATTTATGGTGTTTGAGTAATTCCATCTGTGAAGCTCAACATTAGCTCGTCAGTTGGTGGTGGACAGTTATAAATCTTTCCTGCAGGATGAATGTACATCTGTTCAGGAAAACCAATTTCACAAATCAAAACTTTCCTCTAGATTTCTCCTACAATATTCATCCAGTTTAGTTCTTTTGGTTTAACGGGACACCGTCCTGATTTTTAATTTTGTAAACCATTCAGTCTCTTGCTTACAAATGGTGCATGAAAATAGGATGGGAATGCATGGCAGTAGACAAGTCTCTATAAAGTGGGTATGTGCCCTGAAAAAAGTTTTATAACATTAGCTTTTTTGAAACTTGTGAAAGACTTGTGCAACACACATACCTAAATAACTATAACATAGGTGGAGAGCATCATTCATGTCAATGTTTTGTTCCGGTTTACATTGTCATTGATATTTTTCAAGAAAGCCCGAGGCATAGCTCATGAATTCTTGTCATTACAACCGAAATTTACATAATTACTGCTAAAATAATTATCAGTATAATATATCTCTTGTAGAAAAACCATACAATTGTAGTATTAACCAAAAAATGTCAAACAGATGATATTGAATCGTAATCCCAAAAGTTATGACGTCTTGAATTCACCCCCCTTTTTATTCTAAAACGATAATTGCGGTTGCAAAAAGACTTTGGTTTACTTGCATGGCGATTATATAAATAAAGTATATATTTCTTAAAGAAAATAAAGTTTTACCATGAATAGTTTCCTGAACGTAGTCGTTTTCAGTAAAATGTGCCTTGCAAACAACAGCTGATTGATATGGGTTCTACGATTGCATCGCACATGACCATCTACGTTTGAGCCATGGCGTTGATCCAACTTTTCCTTCTTATTAAGTCATTTAGAAATGCAAGTCCTCCTCTTAAATGACACTCAGGTACACACCAACAAGGACTAGGCATCGTTAATTTTGTGATTGTTTTGCAGTGCAAAAACGGAAGTTAAGGACGGAACTGACTGGTCTCACTAATAAGAGACAAGAAGAATTTTAGAGACAAACAGCGACAAGAAGTTTAATTTAGTGACGAAGCGACAATAACTAACAAGGGACAAGCGAATCGTAATTCTCTCACGAGGCTATTCTCATTTGATGTGATAGGGTGAAGCTACACCTATCAAATATGTCCCTATGAAAAAGAAGAATTTCACTGTTAGAAAGGAAATGATATTGCATGGTTTTGATTCAATAAATTCTTTAAAAGGAAATTGATTTTTTTTTGTTTTGATGGCCAATTTTTAGCGTGTGCATAAAATATATATTTTTTTTTATATCTAATAAAAACTAATCCCTTTCTTCTTAATAAAAACATATTTTTATCTATCAATGTTCAGTAATATAAAAAATGTTTTATAACCGCCCCTATAATAAAAAATAATGCATGTTTTTTTTAATATCTATGGGGAATAAGTTGTTGCAATGACATTTTTTTTATTTATGTATAGTCGCTATATAGTCTTCTTGACGCTTCTTCTCGCTAAATTAATTATATTGTCGCTTCTTATCGCTATTTTAATTTTATTGTCGCTTCTTATCACTTTTTGACGCTTCTTGTCTTTAATTAGTGGAACCCTATTCAGGAACGATAATTTCATATTTTACATAACTGAGACCGAAATAACTATAACGGCTTCACGTACAGAAATACTTTAAATTGTATATTATGCAATATAATTCACTCTCAGTCGACTTTTAATTATAATATCATGTTATATCAACGAGTGAAATGATTTTAAAATATCTTTAGATCGCAAATAGTACTCGAAATTGAACGGACCTCTTTCCACACGGAATTCGAATAATGATAGTTTGTAATCAGATTGACTGCTTATAATGCAAAAGACACATTAATAAACAGATTTTTAAAACGAACAACACACACTGATCGTTTCTTTATTTCCCAATGTAAATGAAAGGAACAAAAACCAATACATACCACAAAAAGAAGAGGAGAAATTTAAACATTTCCGGATCTATTTCTTGCAAAATGACCCCAGCAAAGATTTGCGTAGGGAAAGATGAACCTCATGACTTGAAAGTCAGGCCTTAAAGCACTGCCTTTAAAAACTATCCCATTATAATGTTGTAACTCATATATAACAAAACATTTCCATTCTACAAGTGAATCAAACTTCTTAATAATCAAGTGTTATAACTTTCTACTGTTTTACTTATCGGGTTTATATTAAGACCAGGAAATATAAATATTTTCGTTCAGCAACAAAACATTGATTATTACAAGCAGCAGCATACCAACTTATAAATATTACTACCATTTTATATGCCTGCTATTTTATTGTTTAACGAGCAGACAGAAAGATGAATTTCTTAGATTCTTTCCTCTATGTATTGTCTAGTAAGTTTAGTATTGGGAATTCATCAACGTTTCTCACTTCTAGAGAAAGTTTATCAAAATAATAATCAATGAATTACTAACACCATGAACATAAAAACCTTGTTCCAAATAAAAGAATTAACTATAGATATATATATATACTTTTGACATATCAAATGTATGTAATGGTAGTTAATGAAAGATATTGTCAAAAGACAAATTAAGAGAAAAAATATTACTTCTGTAGAACTGGACAGGATAAAACTTTACTCATTCTAAGTATTTCTTTATTTGAAAGAAAGATAAATTCTGCACAATTTTTAAAGTGCCAATTAAACAAAAGTTTAAAGAGGAAAATCAATGGTGGTATATTACTCATCAAGTTACGCGACTTGAAACACAATGGCGGCTCATTATCTGGAACCCTGTCACTGTTTTCAGGTGCAACAATATGAAAATGGGTTGTCTAATGTCATTTAGCAATTCAAATTACCAAATGAAAGACCACTTCAACATATCAAAGCCCAGTGGCGGATCCAGCCATTTTAAAAAGGGGGGTTCCCAACACAGAGTAAAGGGGGGTTCCAACTATATGCTCCCATTCAAATGCATTGATCGGTCAAAAAAAGGGGGGGGGGGTTCCAACCCCTGGAAACCCCCCCCCCCCCTTCCTGGATCTGCCACTGAAGCCATCATGCTTGATATCGTTCTTCCTCTTCTTTAGGTTTTCAGTTGGACTTAAATTACCAATTCTTCTCAACAAACCTTATCTTTCAAATATAATGTCTGTCACACAAAAAATACCTTAAATTCAAAAGCATAAAAGTAACCAATCCATGACTATAAGTTAATAATTTGACAAACTAGGATTAGTAGAGAGTTGTAGAGAGTAGTAGATAGTAATTAGTGAGTCATTAGTTATTCCCCTAGACAGTACTTACTAAGTGCCATGTAAGTACCATTCAGTACAGCAGTCACAATGCATCTTATACACCTATTATCTACAAGACAATAAATGTCACAGAAATCTACTTGTATCTTGATAGACATCAGAGAAGAATGTAAATTTAATATAATGACTGTCTCCTGCAATCCTTATGTAATATCATCATGATGAACAGAAATTAACAGGGAAGATATATCAACATAAAACAAATCTGTCCTATCATCCAAAATATAACAAAATATTATAACTAATAAATTTACACTGGTCTTTTTCTTGTAATTCAATGGGTATCAACTAAATTAGAGAACTTTTCTTTCAAGTGATGCTCTATAGATCTATGCACAGTTTAACATGGGTAGGCATTATATTTATAAACATCATTATATCCAGCCTGAAATCTGAGGCTGAATGAGATGCGCCAAATAGAGTGGTTTTACCACTTTTTTTTAATATTGGCTGTTACCACCCCTATATTTCATTTTTCTTTTTTTTTTTTTTGGGGGGGGGGGGGGGGGGATCCTAGTTGTGTCAGAATATCTTTGAAGTCATAAAATATATCAATACAACCCATATATGGAAGGCACAGATTTTACAAGACTAAAAAAATATATTTCTAATAATTTGTTATAATTGAACCGTACATTTTTGGCATGGTCTACAAGACCAGATTCTTTAGTGCTTTTAATAATCAAAGTTATTAAAAGGTCCCAAATTGCTGCTGTTTTGATTATAGAAATCATTAAAATGTTTGAGTTGTTTCCAGGTGCCATCATACAATGTTCAATGAAAATTTGTTTTTTCTAATTTTTCAGTCTGAACAGAACCAGATGTATCTAGCTCACTAGAAAATGGAAATTTACATTACAGAGAGTAAAATTACAGATGAACTATAGCAAAGCAATAATTTAAATTATAGATAGGAAAGAATCATGTATAGCACCCATGGCAAGATAATCTATAACCAATGTCAGAATTATAATTTACTATTCTGTCAGAAACTGCCATGTTTATACTTTAACACATTATCTACAAATGTTGGAGTGATTTACCTCCCTTTAAAAATACCATGACTACTGCTTGTTCATAACTTGTTATCAATCTAATTTCAAAACTGTCAATTAAGCATTTCAAGAGTTAATTGAAATAAAGACTTTTTTCAAAAGCAAGTAAAAACTGAAAATAACTAAGTCAAAGAACTAATTTATTGTGGAACATATATAATTACAGTGGTTAAAAGAGAGAAAAAGTAAATTTGACAATTAATTATCATAACTGATCTTTTAATGTAATTTTTTTTAAGAGTATCCCTGACAAATATTTGTGTTCAGATAATGAAAATAATTGAAAAACAAAATAATCTTTCTGACAAAAATAAACTGTCGACAGTCTTTATCAGTTAATAAATATCTGACAGAATAGAGATTAATTTAAAATAATAATTTGTTAAAAAGTGAAATCACAATTCCCTTAGCCTGATTTACAAAAATCACTAAAAGACTCAATACAATAAAATCATTCTCCTTTCAAATATTTGTATATTTCAAAATATCTATTTCTTGACCAACTAGATAATTGACCACTATTTTTACAGTACAAGCTTAATTACTGATGGATCATTAACCTGAGAAAGTATTTAACAATCTTTCACCACTCTATCAGATAAATGACCATCAAACAGATACTGAATCATCTTTACAACTCTGTATATTTATATGTATATTTATATTGCAGGTAAAATATTCTAGGATTCTGGTTTTGATAGAAATACAAGTGTTAGAGATAAGATAGTATTGGTCCAGTCACACTGTCTACAGCAATGATCTGCTCAGAAGTGCCACTGTCAGGGGCTCTTGATGGAAACATTGAAATGGCTAATTTTCTAAATGAAATCGACACAGCAATAACAAAATCATTAAAATTTGTATCAAAACTGAAAAATTACCATATTGCACATTTTCAAATCAAATTTCATTAGAAATTTAGACAAAGTATAATAACAAGCATAAATACCACAAACAAACAAAAAGAAGTGAAAGTTGATAATATGCAGCTAACGTAACGGTACCCAAATTGCACCGAGTACCCAAATTGCACCTATTTAGCAAAACTAGCAGCGAAAATCTTACAAGATTTCCTAGAGACTAAACAATTTGTAATTTTATGATTTGATACTAAGCACATCTATCAACATAGGTAAAACTATTTAGATATGCACAAAACGTTCACAGTATTTGTCAACAGATGAAGTATTTACTGAAAAAGCAAAATGTACTGAAATGTCGCCATGCGACGTCATCAAAACGTCATCTTTTTAAAATGAGCAAATACAATATGTTACAAGTATCCATTTAAAAAATCATAAAGAGTAAGCATGGACTAATATCCAATTGTTCAAAATATTTGAATAAATTGAACAAAAGCTCTATTATTAGACTTTTGACGATGTGAATTTAAGCATGGATGCAATTTGGGTACTCCTCATTTCAGAATCATTGATGGTTTGGAGGTCAGTTTAGACCAATTTTTCTATGATTCCATATGGAATAAAAATCAAATTGGTGTACCTTTATAATGAAGAAGAATACGTTAGAGAGCATTGCATTGCATTTTTCAAACAGTTCATTTTACTTATAATGTCAGGCTATCTATAGATAGAATACTGTTTTGTAAAATTGCTTCTTTTTTTTTGTTTTGATATTTTGATATTTCAAAACTGATTCAAAAGTAATATTTCTGAGATCATTTATAAGAATATTTGAGTTTTTCTAATACTAGAACATAAAAAACCAAAAGAATTTACCCTTGACAATTTGCTAAATTTCAGTTGTGCAGTCACAATCCAATCATTTTATCTAAATCCTTACTCTTGTCTTCAAACTTTTTTAACATCTCCCTCCTCAAACCCCTCAGTTAAAATCAATGAAAATAGATGCACTGACATTTTAACAAAAAGCTTTCTATAGAGTGGTCAGGTGTTAAAGTTATTTGTCTGAAAGGCTACAAAAAACTTAACTCTTGACTTTTAAGATATCAATTTTCCTTTGAAGAAGACCATTGTACACTTATATCAGTTCAATTTCTATTTTTCGATTAACCTCTGAACAAACTGTCTATATCATTTCTTTAAAACTATAAATGAATGGCTTAATATCTGACACAAGAATAACTAGAATTATGAGATTACTGATACCCCCACTTGTGGAAACTGCTAATGACGAAACAAAAATTAAACATGACCTGTGTCTTATATTTCATAGCATTGGGTTACTACTATCTAGATTTCGTGTAAAATGTTTCTTTCACAAAAATCAAAGTTTAAGTTACAGAGCAGGAAATCTTTTGAAACTAATTCTGAGTTCACACGTAATTCAAATTCGATTCGCATTAACTAATTCAAATTGCAATGCGCGTCAAATTTGTTTTACTGTCCAAACAACGTTGACTTTCAAGTCGAATTAACAACAAAACGTAGTTTTAATGCGAATTGGGTAATTCGAAATAAATTTGAATTAAAGAAGAGTGTGTGAACACAATTAGCGAATTCGATTCGCACCCAATTTGAATTCAATTCGAATTAAATGTATGTGTGCACAAGGCATAAATGTCAAAAAACATAATTTTGTTGTATTATCTGAAGGCTTGTTTTTTGCTAGCATCAATGCTCTTTCCAAAACCCTAATGTAAAGTATGCAACTACCAGCAAAGGCATCATGTGTTCCCAAGGTAAAGACTACCAGCAAAGGCATCATGTGTTCCCAAGGTGAAAACCAGTAGAGGCATCATGTGTTCCAAAGGTAAAGACTACCAGTAGAGGCATCATGAGTTCCCAAGGTAAAGACTACCAGTAGAAGCGTCATGTGTTCCCAAGGCTAAGTAATTTATCACCTAAAGAAAAGACAGACTTCTATGGAATCTTTTATGTCTTATTAAGTAGATGTTTGTCATCAAAATGATTATTGTCCATCATTAGCCACATAAACTATCAGACTGCCTTCAAGTCTTACAAAATATGTATTCCTGTCTACATAAGCTATTAGTCTGTCAACCCAGACTCCCAGTAAGAAGTTATATGTCATCAAACAATTAATGGCTAGTCTCAGTTTAGAGTTTTTCAATTAAATCAGCTGAAATCAATAAATAAATAAATACCAGCTTACCCTCATTATTTTAAGATGGTTTTGAAGCCACACTATACAGCTAAGACAATTGTAATTTAAAGTTGATTTCTTTTTGTCAATACATGTTGTTTTACTGAACATTACATGTAAATGCGAATAAAATGAAGTACGGTGGTAATCTGAATATACTTATGATAGAATACAAGCGAGCCATTGTGTTTCTACCAGAGATTATTAACAGGAACATTGGCACATCTAAGTGGGGTCATCTCATTAATCCAGGAGGAGTGTAGTATCAAAGTAAACATACACCCAGTACAAACCATAATCTACAGATTAGGCAGATTAAGAGCCAGATATAGGGGATGTCTTATCAACATAAAACGTAAGCTAAAATCAATGCACAATTCTTTATCTTACTTAACAAATAAAATCTGCATACGATGACAGATTGAAACTAACTAATGCAACTGCTTCAAAGACTGGTTTTACAATGCATCAAAATATAACCATTGAGTGCTAATCTAACAAAATGCTATAAAACTCAAGTTTCTTAATAGACTTGTACAAGTAGTTAACATATAAAGTTATGTAATTTATTTGAGTTGATGCTTTGAAGCCAAAACCTCATTTTAAAGAATAATTCATATATTCAATGTGTTATTTCTGCATTTGATAAGATTTACTCTTTCGTCTTTTTAATAGAAAAGCATTTTTCCTCCCACATCTTAAAAACACTTAATGGAAAATTTCTGTTGGACCAATATGGCAAAATGGACAGATATGAGATAATTAGTTAAGCACTGTTAAAGTCTCCTTATTTAGACTGTATGTAAAAAAAACAAAAAAACCAACATTTCAAATCATTTTATCAACCTAAAGATCCTTTTTTTTGCTGCTTGAAGACAGGAAAGTTGTTTACCTTATTAAAACCCTGAAGTTGTAACATTTTTGACCATGTATTTTCACAGCAATTACCAGTACAGTAGACACTATTCTGTATCTGACAGCTGAATTATTGTTCTGTGGAACAAAATAAAGATCTTTTGAATTGAAATGTTAAGATTATTGTGAAGTAATCCTGTATCATATACAGATGTTTTCTGTCAGGATTTAACTAAAAACCAACAACAAATTAATCACAAATTCACAAATTTAAAACAGCTCATTTTGTTGTCAGCATGGAGTTAATTAAAAGAATTACTTTCAATAAATAATTTCACTTTATTAATCTATGTTTTGAAAGCTTCAAATTGTATAAAAAAAATTCAGAACTGATTAAAAGAATATATCTAATGGAAAGGAGGGTTACAATGGTACAAAAACATCCCTACATACATTTGACATAACACACAGTAAAAGAACTTCACTTTAAATGAGAAATTTTGTATTTTAATGGGCACTTTATACTGAGCACAGTACATCCAAAATAAAAGTATGGCATGCTGAATTGTTGATTTTTTTTTCATGTGTTCCAGTGCAGCAAGTGTTAGTTAAACCAGGGTTACATATTCAGAGTTCCAGGTACCCAACTAAGTCAGTCACCAAGTGCGTTAGTTAAACCAGGGTTTCATATTCAGAGTTCCAGGTACCCAACTAAGTCAGTCACCAAGTGTGTCATTGTCATTCAGAGAATTTGTACATTGTGTGATCAGGGGCATCAGACAGTTCAGTTACTTATAGCAACTCCGTCAGGCTATTGTTACTCAATCTTAGAGGTCATCATTATTCCCCAAGCAACTTTGCTAAGTTTTTCATCTTAAAATTAAATAATACATGATTCTTGTCTAGAGAGACAATCTAAGATTGGTCATAATTTGTTGGTCATCAGACAATCCTTTTACAGTACATGTAATAAATCATTGCACTTTAATATTAGTCATATCTATATACATATATACTGCAGTAAGGTTGATTAATATCTATTGTTCCCAATAGTCCACTCAATTCTTATAACTACTTTTTATTACAAACATGGGAATTGTAAAAATTGACTGCACTGGTCAGTTTCTAAATGACATTTGCATTAAGAAGACTCCTTTGGTCTCTTATGGAGAGTTGTCTCATTGGCAATCATACCACATCTTCTTTTTTAAATTCCTAATAGCATAACTGAATTTTTCAAAATATAATTTTTCACTAAGAATACCACCATTAGGAAATTGCAAGTTTAAAAAACATTTTTCAAAACATGTACTTTTTTTACCTAGACGAAATCTGAAATTTGACTAAATTTGATGCATTATTAATGCATCATATCATACATATTAATGATTATGCTTTAAACTTTTCAATTCAGCTGCTTTGAGTTTATTATTAAGGTCTTTCCCCTAGGTTAGGAAAGACCTTATCGTTTTTTATAATTTTAAATACATTCCCAGTGGGCACTCAACGTTGTGACAACGTTGAAATTTGGTTGAAATATGGTCGTGACGTTGATCGACCTAAATTCAACGTTGATCTAACGTCATGGTATTCAACGTTGACTTCACAACGTTGTTTCAACGTTGAATTTACGTCGTTAAAATCAACGTTTAAACAACAACGTTAATTCAACGTTGGATTAACGTCAGTCAATCGCGACAGAAAAATCTTATTGTCAAAATTGAAGGGTACAGATATATTGGATGAGCAGATCGAACAAGGAGCAGTGCTGCAGTATTATAAACGATTGGATAATAAGTGTCTAATTTAGAATTTGTAATACTTATAAGGGGGTCCACTGACTGCCATAAGCGTGAGGGGGTTTCCTCCTGTCATGCTTCCATGATCCCTATATAATCAATCATTTTTCCCATAAAAAAGGGGGTAGAACGAATTGCATTGTTTATGCATGGAAAGGAGTTTTGGACAAGAACAAGTGGTCAGGACTCTGGAGACATCACCAATAACAAATCGGCTTTTTTTAAATTAATTTTGTTTTGTGTTTATTTTTTAAGTGTCTTTAAAAAAATCAATTCTAACCAATTATTTAGAAGATCTAATTTTGGTTTCTTAATTATCTATATTTTGGGAGATCTCAAAACCTGTTCATGCTATTTTAATTATATGTATATCTGTATAAATATGATATATTCTTAGTTTATATTTTTTTTTTAAATCAAATCGATTTTTTTAATTGCTTTCATTCAATTAAATAAATAGGTGAAATTATTCGGTATATTTATTTAATCATTTTTACCGATTGATATTTTAAATATAAACTTAAAATATCATCGATGTACAATGTAATCATAATAATTGAGAAGTTTTTAAATTTTCGCGGTTTTTCAACTGGAGTTCCGAATATTTACATTTGGATGCGCACGCAAGCACGCGCACTCTTTTTAACATCCGTTTAGAAAATTTTGAAAATCATCCTTGAGAAATTATCGCACCAGACTGATGAACAAATAGTGAACAACTGCGTCTAAGGAATATAAAGAAGATAGAAGACTTTTCTGTATAAACCTCTTGATATTAGCGTAAGTCTATTTTACAGTTAAATTAACGAAGAATCATAATATAAACAAACACATTCAAATTATTTATCAGATTATCGATCTGCATGTTTACCTTCACAGAAATTATGAGAAGATCTTATCTTACTGAATCTAATTCAGTTTTATGTCGAAACATGATTGCATATATCCTCTAATTAGCAAACTAACACACATCTAGCCATGCACAGAGTCAGTAATATTAGAAAAAGGGGGAGGGGTGTCATTGAAAAGTAGCCATTCATTCCAATACAACTCGATATGGTGTGTCTGACACATATAGAAATGGTCTGCTCTTAAACACTGTTTTGGTCTTTTACATTTTTTCGTTAAATATCTCTCATCTTTGATAGTTTGATCTGTATATGAACATTATGGTTATTGCAAAACACAGATCTGGTTTAAAGGATTCATGCTTTGTCTTGTTATTATGCAAGCTGGTACAATTGTTTCAAATGAACATGTTGTTTTCTATGATTTGAAATAATTGTTTTATAATTGGTAGAATTTGATAACATTTCCGGCTTGTAAACGTACACAACTTTATTTATGTAATTCAAATTTATGTTATTTCTTTTCCATGCTTTCAGATGCTGTTCTAGTTTGCCACAGAGAGACACCAGAATCCAAAATATCCGAGCAGTGATCAGGACATTTGAAGAGTGCCCCACAGAGAACAGAAGGAGTTTCTAGGCAAAAAGAATAAATCATTAAAACAAAATAAATTTTTCATTTTAAAAACCTCTTTTTTTTAATTTCTATAGTTTATTTAGTGCCAGTAAAAAAAGGCAGTGAAATTTTGAAATACGTTATTTGGTGCATCTTTTTTTCTCCGGTTTACTCAATTGTATAGGGTGTATAGAAAATGATTGAATGAGTAAACAGCTTGGTGATGGTATGGTTTGTTCCAAATGCCTTCTAGATAAATTAAAAAAAAAAACATACGGTATACCCTCAAAAAGTTAAATTTCAGATCAACAAGTATCAATAAAAATGAAAAAAAAGACAATAAAAAAGAAGTAAATACATGAAATATCGGATTACAAAAACTTAAAATGAGAACATCTTTTTTTTTTAATGGTCCTGCTATGTATTCACATAATACAAAGGAGGCGTTTTGTGTCACTGTGTCAAATTTGCTGCATTTACATAATTTTGTATAAGTTGGAAAACTTGATCAACCAGAATCAAACCAGTGTGCTGTAGTAAGTTTTTCTTTTTTCCTTTGCTTTGTGAAATTTGATGTGCTAGAAAAGTAAGCTTTGTTAATATTGATATATTTGGTTTCAAATAAAATTTTGATATTGTAACTGTCTCTTTCTTTGTTTCTGATTGTTATTGTCTACTATTCTCTTCTTGAGTCCCTTAATAAGAAAGGAACTGTTGATGGACACTAAATTGAAATAAAACTTGAAAGTGGCTTTTTCATTTCATAATTCAGGTATTTTGTTATTGTATTTGAACACGTGCCAATTAGGATTAATGTACACCCCAAAACCATCACTTCAACCAACCTACAAATGACCCAACTACAACCTAACTCGACCTGATTTCAACCTAAACCAGACTTGATTTCAACCTAACTCGACCTGATTTCAACCTAAACCCGACCTGATTTCAACGTCCCTGGACCCGATTTCAACATGTTATCAACGTCAATACAACGTTGAAACTGCAACGTTGATTCAACGTCAGAATTTCAACGTCATTACAACTTTCAGAACTAACCCAAATTTCAACGTTGTAACAACGTTGAAGACTGACTTTGGATCAACGTTGATACAACGTTTTGTGCCTGCTGGGTTACTACTAAGCATGAACTTCCTTCATATTCAATTAACACTTCATGCCAAAATGCAATTTGCTTAAACATTAAAAAATAGATATTCACATTTTGTTTTTGTCTTAAAAACAATTTTTAACATGTAATGATGGGAGGTTAGATGGCTTTTAATTATTTCTATATCAAAGACTGTGTTCACACTTAAAACCTGCTGGGACGTACTGTTTATGATATTAAATACATAATTTATCAATTATTTTCTGGTAAATTTCCCATTATAATAGCAGGAAATTTGACTCCTAATAAAACACTACAAAGGAAGAACTTGGTCTCCAAACAATTTAACCTTAAATTAGTTATACATATTGGTTTCAAATATTAATTTGTTTTCACTTTTTCAATATATTTTTCTACACATGTCAAACACACTTAGGCCTAAAATAAAATATTGTTTGTTTCCCCAATCCCGACCGACCCTGCAAAATTGGTGCTACTCATTAAATTTTATTGTCAAAGCTAAGTGAAATATTATTTTATTCATTTTGGATTTTTAGGCTTGCCGGATTGTCCGATAATGTTAAGCTTTTTGGAAAGATAAAATCATTTCCCTACCTACCTACCCACACCTGGCTTGGCAGGGTCGGGATTGGGGAAACAAACAATATTTTAATTTAGGCCTTATCATCAAGAGGAGCTCCAATATCAGCTTTAAAATAACATTTTACAAAAATTATAGTCTAAAAGTCTTATTTTCCCATTTATAGCAGTTTAATTGTCCTTTTACAGGAAACTAGAGCTATAAAAGAAACTCAACAATTGTGGACAAGTTTATTATTTTGAGCTGACATACTCCATAAAAGATATTTTTGAAATAGTATCAAATTTCAAAAGAACATTAAACTAGATGTGTCAAGACAATACAGAATGGTAGAAGGAATCAATAATTCTGTAAAATTAGGTCACCAGTAGGAACACTAACTCCTGTAAAGGGCATAACTTATCAAAAGTCCATAAAAAGAGGGTCCAGTGGCAGATCCACAACTTTTTGTAAGGGGGGCCCACTGACTGACCTAAGGGGGGGCCGAGGACCCACTCCAGTCATGCTTCAGTGATTTCATATATAATCTATCAAATTTTTCCCACAAAAGGGGGCCCCCATCCATCACCCCCACCCTCTGGATCTGCCTATGGAGTCAAAATAATGAAATGACTGAAAAAAATCCTCTTTAATATATATCAATGGTTAGTCCATTCCAAATTTGTGCTAGGCTCTCTTTGGCTACCCTCAAATACTTGACTTTAATAAGACATGTGACTGAAGTAATTAGCAGATTTTATTTGATACAAGTACTTTCCTCTGACATGGGAAAATGCATTTTCACCATTTAGCTGTAATACTATTCACATAAAGTAAGCAGATCTTCAAAGAAATTGCGCAATGTCAATAAACAATTCAAATCTTCAAATGAAGTCACAAAAAATGCAATATCAAAAATTGTGTGTCAAACTCCTTTAGAAATTCTTTGAAACTATAAGTACATTAAAATATTATACTTCTAGAAATGAAATAGAGGTACTTAGAATCACAGTTACATTAAGACATGTGGTGCCATATCTTGAAGCATGTAAGCTACACTTCTCACACAATCCTCTTTTATATATCCCACAAGACTTTCACACACTTTTCTGTCTTAAAGT
This sequence comes from Mytilus edulis, assembly GCA_019925275.1. Lineage (NCBI taxonomy): Eukaryota > Metazoa > Mollusca > Bivalvia > Mytilida > Mytilidae > Mytilus > Mytilus edulis. Next base: position 3,630,013 of record CM034349.1, read on the forward strand.
CAAAGATTTTCATTTTGCAAGAAGACTAGTCTGACAAGCAAGTGACCAGGTCTTGAAATTGTAACTACTCTTGATTGATTGATTGTTTATTGTTGTTTTAATGCCGATCTGGGGTTATTTTGTGGCGGTTAGTTTTTTTACTCTTGAAGCAATGAGATAGACCAAAGATTTATATAAACCTAGCTAGTGTCCTATGTATTACCTTGATTGACCCAAGCCACTTTAAAATTGAAAGTTACTCTGATTGGACCCAAGTTCTGAAAGCAAAAAATTATAATTGTATTGAGAAAAAAGGTCCAGGTGGATTAATCTTGTTTTTTAATTCCATCTGTAATCACTTGTTTCGCAGGGGTAGATCCAGCCATTTATAAAAGGAGGGGACAGGGTGGGGGCTCCTAACTTAGGATAAAGTGGCTTTTAACTATATGTCCCCCATTCAAAGTATTGATCGTAAAAAATAAGGTGGGTTCCAACCATCTGAACCCCACCCCCTGGATCTACCACAAGGTGAGCTAAAAAAAATTATATTAGATGCAATGTCACTGGGAACTGAAGATCTAGAATTTAGCAAATAACTATTGAATTATTGGAGCATATGTTCTTTTGTTCTGCAAAAATTGAGACAGGACAGATTTCACAAAAAATTCAAACTTGCATTTTTAATTTTTGATAGCATTTATTATTTCCTGTTTAATTATAAATAATCCCAGTTTTTGTCAATTCTTCAACAACTGCCATAATAATAATAACATGCAAAGCTTTCTAAATTTACAGTATACAAAAAAAGATTTGAAAAACAATGAAAATTACCTGTGTGTGCAGCAGTCTTCTCAATTCTCAGAAAATAATTCCTCAAATCAATTACTACTGTTATAAGTTCATTCTTACACTGATCAATAAAATAAAAGGAAAATCTCTCAAATCGATACTAATCCAAAATAAAAAAGTATAAAAATGTCAATTAAAATATTCCAATCAGATACAAAATGGATTTCTCGTGTACATTTAGACGGAAAATAAACAAACGTTTCGTCTGTAATGATTTTGTTACTAGTGTGTTTCCTCTAATCACAATCTGGCAGTAGGCCCTCTTGGTATTAGAGAGGGGGTAAACTGTAGCTATTAGTTCATCTTTAATTATCACAATGGCTTTCATTACTTTCTGCAAACACTTATACTTTTTTATTATAAAGGAGATACATTCTGAAGATTTTATTACTGTGAATGTAGATAAAGAAATACAGGTTTAGAAGTTCTAAAATAAGGAGGAAATATAAAAGAAAGAAAAATTACAGAATTAGATGACAGGAAAAGAAATAAAAGAATATACTAAAGTGAAAAATAGTTCATAAAGAAGATCTGAGAGGAAGATAGTATAAAGCAAAGTTTAAAGCACCCTATTAACAGATTCCAAATGAGTTCAAATTTTTTAAGATATAATCATGAAGAACAATAGGATAGCTAATGTACATAATTATTACCTTGACTAGAAGTTAGAATGGAGCTACCCACTATTCCATTAAACCATGTTTCATTATTCACATGATAGTATTGCTTGTTTTGAACACTGACTATATCCAAAATATCAAAATTAACCTAAAGCAGTCTATCTTCCCTTTTACATGTTTATGTGTACAATTCTATGAAACAAGTTGTCTGGGAAAAGCAATTAACCTGAATTTTGGGTAAATCTAATATACCCATTGGTTGGTCAATCTCAAAGACAAACCAAAACTTCCAATTGACTTTTTTTAAAGTTTGAAATAAACGATACCCTTTTGTTCCCCCTAACGAGTGTATAAACCTGGTGAATTATACCTGTAATCAGCTGATCAGTCCTGTCATTCTGGTGCCAAACTAAACCTCTGGTATATTAACTTCAAAAACCGTGATTTAACCAGCTTGTGTCACAGTCATCTACGCTGATAGTACTAATCTTTATCATACACCATGTTGATATTTAAATGAAGTAGAAACCACTGACAAATCTTATCTGTAAATCTCCGCAGATGCTGGCTTCACTTTACACCTGCAATTTAAATCAAATCAAAACAACATTTTAAATTTTGATTCCGTAATTGAGTAATGAATGCACAGCAGTAGATTCAATAGATCTTTACCAACAAGTCATTAAAATCAAATCTAAAACACACTGACAATTACTGAAACATTGTAATGAAGGTATATTTACCTCCAGTAAATAATGTAAACTCATGTCTCAGCCTCAATTAATCTGGTACTTCAGTGGACCTAAAATGAATTGAAAGAGAAAAGAATTGATTCCATGGAAATTTTAAAATGTATTGTATATATTTTGCTTTTACAACACACTAACATAGCCAGTGGCAGATCCAGAAATTTTCATATGTGGGGGCCAACTGACTGCCTATGACGGGGCCCACTCCAGTCACGCTTCAGTGATTCCCTTTAAAAGTAACCAATTTTTTTCCCCAAAAAGGCCCCCCCCTAAATCCACCTCTGATAGCAGCTTCAGGTGGAAGCAAAGACAGTTTTATGCATCCACCCCTTTTTAGATTTTTAAGCCTAGAATTGTCCATTACAATCCAGAAGCAATATAACATACTGTTTTTGGTTGCCTTTATTGCTCACTCTATTCTTCAATTTTGTGTTTTGTATAAATTATTATTTGTCCTAATTAAATTGTTTTTTTATTTTTTGCCAAGGCGTTGTCAGTTTAATTTTGACTTATGATTGTTAATTTTAATCCAGAAGCAATATACATAATAACGTATACAGCTGAGGACCACCTCCAGGTGCATGATTTTTTTCTCTCTTCTTTGAAGATCCATTGGTGGCCTTTGGCTGTTATCTGTTCTTTGGTGGGTTGTTGTCTCTTTGATATATTCCCTATTTCCATTCTCAATTATTATCTCAATAATTTAAGTAAACTAGTTAATAGTGGGTTTTTTTAAATTGTTTTCCTCTTTGACATGTGAGATCATTGTATCAACATAACAGTATTTGTGGTTGTTTCAAATATTGGATACAAACTACAAATTTAAGAAGCCATTTATTTGATTGATCCATATGTATGTTTTGATTTATTTCAATACAATGTTTCCAGTCTCTTTGCAATTCTAATCAATAATTATGTGCTTACTGTGGAATCAATCTGGATCATCTGTACTTAATCTACCTGTGTTTACCTGACATATAATTGAACACACCTTTCAGGTAGAGTTGTCACAGTAAACAATACCTAGATAAAAAGAAGTAATGCAAATTAAGTTCCTGAAACATGAAATAGTCAGAGAAGAAAGAGCCATAATTTCTTTTTCAATTGATTTAAATTCCTGCATGATGTTTTCCTCATTAACCTCTAAGACAAGTTCCAAGGACAATTGTCATTTTGTTGTTTCTAAAATCTTTACATAACAATTGCAAAGAAATTCAGTGCAAAATAACTTAGTTACCAGGTCATCTGCAATAACAACTATTCTTATAGTATGTCAATTCTGAGGTGGATTAAGAAGGGACCAGTGGGAAAATTACTGATTGATCATTAAGGGAATCAATGAATTATGACTAGACTGGGTCTCCTCTTAGGCACTGGCAGTCAGGGGTCTGGACCACCCATCCCCCTTTGAAAATTTCTGGATCTGCCAATATATTCATGCAGCTATTCACAGGGCTGGACAATAATGCTTGTCCAAATGTCCAGTAATTGATAACCAGATGCTCCACAGGGTGCAGCTTTATACGACCGCATAGGTTGAACCCTGAACGGTTGGGGCAAGTATGGACACAACATTCAAGCTGGATTCAGCTCTAAATTTGGATTGTGAGTAAATAGTTGACACAGCATAGGTTTTGGACACAGAATGAATGTGGTCTAATGAACTTAAAATATTTTTTTTTGTCTTTGAGCAATCACTATGCTGTTGAATATTAATCCTCTCAAAAAAATGTTTGAAGAAATTTTCTTTTTATTTATGAAACCTGAAATGAGAAAAATTAACCCCCCCCCCCCCCCCAACATTTTTTTTTTCACATCCCCCTTTCCCTTTTTTCAAAACTGATCTCAATTCAAATTTCTAATGGAGTTTGCAACAATAACTACTCATTTAAATACATCATAAAATATTAAAATGTAACAAAAAGTGCTTGTTATCACTGAATGGTAAAGAGTGTTTCAATTTATCAGTTGGTAGTTAAAGTGAATATACATTGTGCATTGTATAAAACAATGATTTAAGTTGATTCAACTACTATTCTGGACAAAGAAAGATAACTCCAATCAATTGAAAATTTCTTGCTATTGCCTATTGCACAATATTGTGCAATTAGATATTTCTTGCTATTGTGCAATACTGTGCAATTGAAAATATTTGCTATTGCACAATACTGTGCAATTGAAGATTTCTTGCTATTGCACAATACTGTGCAATTGAAGATTTCTTGCTATTGCTGAATACTGTGCAATTGAAAATTTCTTGCTATTGAACAATACTTAATATAATAATTTTGGATCCCGATTTGAACCAACTTAAAAACTGGGCCCATAATCAAAAATCTAAGTACATGATTAAATTCAGCATATCAAAAAAGCCAAAGAATTCAATTTTTATTAAAATCAAACTTAGTTTAATTTTGGACCCTTTGGTATTTAATGTAGACCAATTTGAAAACGGGACTAAAAATTAAGAATCTACATACACAGTTAGATTTGGCATATCAAAGAACCCCAATTATTCAATTTTTGATGAAATCAAACAAAGTTTAATTTTGGACCCCGATTTGGACCAACTTGAAAACTGGGCCAATAATAAAAAATTTAAGTACATTTTTAGATTCAGCATATCAAAGAACCCCAAGGATCCATTTTTTGTTAACATCAAACTAAGTTTAATTTTGGACCTTAACCCTTTCGCCGATGAGTCCCGGTTTACCGGGATTCACGCTTCAGACAGCTGACGACGAGTCCCGTTTTACAGGGATCTTGTAACTTGTAACTTGTAACTTGTATTGCATAACTTCCTCCAATAAAGGAGCACCTCAATCAATGAGTATTCCACCACCAGTTCGAATGTACATATATCTTAATCTTTAAAATATAAAAGTCACACAGGTAGATAACTATCATCATTAAAAGGAATATTTAAAATGTTTTGTATATACACATGTATCGGCATAAAAATATGAGCTAGTTCAACGTCATTAAATTTAAAATTTAAAATACTTCCTCGATATTTACAGTTTATTTACATGTATATATATATATATGATCAGCATAAATCGTTCTTCTGCATGTTTGCTGATTTTATTTAGGATAGTTAACCTTTATCTGTATACAGTGTAGTGTGGCCACGTACCCACGCTTACTGCTTCATAGGACTTTATTGGGCTGAGTTGTAGTATTATAGTTTCATTAAAGTGTGGCGAGATCCACGCTTATTCTCTGATAACGATATATATTTAGCATCTTCAGTAAAGTGTGGCGAGATCCACGCTTTAGAAGGCATTATAGGCTATGGTTGAGTTAACAAGTGTGGCGAAAACCACGCTCATTTTGTATTAATGTCGAGATTCCTTTATCGATGTGTCTGTATACAGTGTAGTGTGGCCACGTACCCACGCTTACTGCTTCATAGGACTTTATTGGGCTGAGTTGTAGTATTATAGTTTCATTAAAGTGTGGCGAGATCCACGCTTTAGAAGGCATTATAGGCTATGGTTGAGTTAACAAGTGTGGCGAAAACCACGCTCATTTTGTATTAATGTCGAGATTCCTTTATCGATGTGTCCGATCAGAATACATCTTTTATGTTTCCCGCTCAAAACAGTGCAAACATGAGTTATCTTTCTTTGATGAATACCCGGATGAAAGTGTAAACATGGCGCGTCCGTTTGTTGAAAACCGTGTCAAAATCAGAGGAAATTTACGGAATTTACGAGAATTTGAAATGAGGGAACATTTTTTTTGAAAGAATATGGAAGAATTGAAGCCAAAGTAGGATACTTTTTTTGACATTAAATGTCGTTTTATGTACAAAACACTTGGAATGGACATCGTTCAGTGTGAGGAATTTGTACAGCCTCATAAATTTTTTCAAAATTTAGCCGTTTTGGGTAAAAAAATTACGATTTGGGGTCAAAGAGCAGAATTTTGAGAATTTCACCTATATAATGTCGAAAATTTGAAATTTGAATATTTTATGAAGAAAAAATTATCAAAACATAAACAAAACTGTGAACATGGTGTTAGTGAATGAAATAAATACACAAATAACTACAAACAAGTTTTTATTGACATATATAATGAAGATCTCCCACTTGAGTAAAAGTAGACAGGGAAGCCATCGTCTCAGAGTAGCTTCTGTCTGGGCAGCAATCGGTGAAAGGGTTAATGTAGACCAATTGGAAAACAGGACCAAAAATCAAGAATCTACATACACAGTTAGATCCGGCATATCAAAGAACCCCAATTATTCAATTTTTGATGAAATCAAACAAAGTTCAATTTGGACCCTTTGGGCCCCTTATTCCTAAAAACCTGTTGGGACCAAAACTCCCAAAATCAAACCCAACCTTCCTTTTATGGTCATAAACCTTGTGTTTAAATTTCAAAGATTTCTATTTACTTATACTAAAGTTATGGTGCGAAAACCAAGAATAATGCTTACTTGGGCCCCTTTTTGGCCCCAAATTCCTAAACTGTTCAGACCTCAACTCCCAAAATCAATCCCAACCTTCCTTTTGTGGTCATAAACCTTGTGTTTAAATTTCATTGATTTCTATTTACTTATACTAAAGTTGTTGTGCGAAAACCAAAAATAATGCTTATTTGGGCCTTTTTTTGGCCTCTTATTCCTAAACTGTTTGAACTAAAACTCCCAAAATCAATCCCAACCTTCCTTTTGTGGTCATAAACCTTGTGTCAAAATTTCATAGATTTCTATTCACTTAAACTAAAGTTATAGTGCGAAAACCAAGAAAATGCTTATTTGGGCCCTTTTTGGCCCCTAATTCCTAAAATTTTGGGACCAAAACTCCGAAAATCAATCCCAACCTTCCTTTTGTGGTTATAAACCTTGTGTTAAAATTTCATATATTTTACTCACTTTTACTAAAGTTACAGTGCGAAAACTAAAAGTATTCGGACGACGACGACGCAAGACGCAAGATGACGCAGGACGACGACGCCAACGTGATAGCAATATACGACGAAAAATTAAAATTTTTGCGGTCGTATAAAAATGTAAAGTATTTTTAAATTTTAATTTCCATTAGATATAAATTAGGATTTTTGCATGCACCAATTAAGCAAACTTAGAAATTAATATTGCTAATGAAATGTAAAAATTCACATGTTCGCAAAGTAAATGACAGTCAGATTGCAACAGTGGAAGGTCTCAAGCACTGCTAATTTGAACCTCTGTGATGAAAGTCAGTTTTGATTGGTTGAAATTTTCAGTGCACCTGGCTGTATGATGAGAGTCTGGGTTGAGAAAGCTATAAACCCAGTTTTGAGGTACCAGTAGAGAACTACCCACCTGGCAATCCTAGCATAGATATTCCACAAAATAAAATTCTGTAACAAGAATATTTGATATACTCTATTAATTCCCAGAATTTCAGATTCGTCTGCTTTAATGTGTCATAAATGATCATCTAAAGGATATCAATGTTAGTAAATAATACCCAAAGTTTTTCTAAAACTATGTAAACATTATCTTAATTATCCCAGGAACCACCACTTTCCTGGTACTCTACAGCGATATTAATGCCCTTAAAATTAGTTATAGTACTTGACAAGATATATAAACCAACTGAAGCCATTATTTTAATCATGAATCACTGTCAATCGTGATTATGTTCAAACTATAAATTAAGATTCTTCCATTATCATATTATCATTCTAAGGTGCCAGACGTTTTCACAGACAATTTCATGAACATGATCCTGATGATATTCTCAAGTAAATGATACAGCATTAGGAGAGAGCTTCTTTTTTTTCTTAATTCTAAATGATTAATTTACAACTTTTAACATTAAACAATTTAATTTTCACTCAACTGATTCATGTAGTTTAAGAGATTGTAATTTATTTTGTACAGTCTAAGAAATAAGCCCAAGAATTTGCATCAAAATGATGTTGAATTATGAAATTTTCACTTTCTTGTACATTGATGTATGACTGTGTAACACTGTTAATAAAAAGTGTTAAGGCAACAAAAATATATTTGCATGTTCATTTCATGCCTCCTGCCAGACAATAGGGTATTTTTGACACGTTTTTGATTTTATTCTTTTAAATATTTTAAAATATAATGATAATAAGGAAATAATCAGGACTTAAATGCTGCTCAACCCAAAAAGTCAATAAAATGTGTTGGTACTTTATTTTCTTGACCTTATTATATCAATAAGTCTTCTGAATTTCACTGGATATTCAGTTGAGTTCTTCAAAATAATTATCTTATAGTGGGTCAAACTACCTTTTACAATAGACTAAACAGTCAAGCAAACCAACTTAGAAAGGTATTTTACAAATGTATCTATACAGGATATTTGGTGTATTCTTTACAATAAAGCAAAGGTGAAATCAATAGGAGTCTAGTTCAAATACCAATTTCAGGATGGGGACCATAGCCTGATCTCTTCTAAAGAGGAGATAACAAATAATAAGGGGAAAAGTTACTCATCACTTGTAAAACAGCAGACAAGCAGATTTGTGTTATCAGAGAATTTTTATTAAAAATTGTGGAAAAGTGAGGGGTTATCAGTAAAATCTAAATAACAAGTATGATTTTTGTACTAGATATCATACTGATATTTATTTTTCTGTAGATGTTGTGATAAAATATTGATTTACATTCATAGTTGTATATTTCAGTCATAAAGGGATTTGAGGGGAATCATGACATCAGCTAAAAATATTTGAATTTTTTTTCATTATTTCTTTATTCAGTTAATTCAAGCATTGATATGATCTGTCAAATGTAACTGCTTTGGAAACGCAGAAGTGTGTCTTTGCGATCAGTTACCGGTAATCAAATTTCAATTGGTCCAACAATCATCAACTGTTAACACAGAGATATGTCTTGCCTTCTTATTTTTGATAATTGCAAATGTTGAAATCAAAATAGCAATATGTTAACATGTATTAAGTTATGAAATATATTCAAATGAACCATGACTGAATGGAAATGAGATATATCAATTCTAATACAACTTTTTTTTTTAAATATATTTCTTCAGTAGACAACTGAAAAGTAAAAAAATATGCAAAAAGACCACATCTAGTTCTTTTTGTAGGATCATCTAAATTTAATTCAATATATCAGTGCAAATGTACTCTTTCGTTTCATTGCTTTGATTGGTTAATGTCTAACTAAATCAAACCTTTTTTAATGGAATATTTAATGAAGAACAATAAAAAGAAATAAAGTTTTAATTGATAGCTTTTCACTTTAATGGGTTTTCCTTTCTTAAAACATGCTCTTGAATGAATGTTAAATTTATATTGTACATTCATGACAAATGGCTGTTGAATGACTTGACAAGATAAATTAAGTACAGTCAGAGTAACATTTGCTTTAAATTGAATAGGCACAAAATGTTAAGTTGGATTGACTAGAAACAAAAGAGTTAAAGACAAACATATTATTATGGATGTAAATTTTGTCAAAAGAGCAATGTAAACAAACATTACAGCATCAAACAAGCCCTGTTTGTATCCTTTAAATTCTTAATTATTGCAAGTACAGTACATGTAAAAAGTAAAATAATAAAATCACCGACCTTTAGAAAATAGTGGATTAAACCTGGTTTTATGTACTGTTATGTCTTGGATATACACATTTATGCAGAAAAAACAACAAAAAATATCTAAAAGAAGAATGTGTCCATACACACAGATGCCTCACTCGCACTATCATTTTCTATGTTCAGTGGACCTTGAAATTGGGGTCAAACTCTTATTTGGCATTAAAATAATAAAGATCATAGCAAAGGGAACATGTGTACTAAGTTTCAAGTTGATTGGACTTTAACCTGACACTGGACAGACCGACTTACAGACTGAAGATCGGACAGTCGCACAGACCGAAAACCATAAATGGCATTATGGGGCATAAAAAATGGAAACGGAACAACCTATTACATAGTAGTTTTAATTTTTTTACATTGCAAGGACCAAGAATTTCTAGAAAATTCATCAATAAACATCAGTGATTCCTACAAGTCTCTAAATCCATAAAACAATCATAATTGTAATTTACATTTTTCACTGAGGTTTCATTGTTCGTTTAAAATTAGGTTTGTTCATGTAAACAAAATTGTAAGAGCGTAAGGGCAATAACTCAAACAAGCATTAGGATAGATTTGCAACTCCTGTCACAATTTTGTAATGCTTTTACTCCATTCCAAACCCAACCTGATCAAAGAAAATAGGAGGTACACATAGGTCTACAAATGGTATCTAGAAAAATTGTTATTTATTTTTTAAGATTCAATGTAAATGTTTTTTTAATCAATTGTCAAACAACCTGAAGCCCGTCTTGCCCATATCTTTGTCATGTGATTATATACATATTCCAAATATGTAAAATTACTAAATACATGTTTTGTTAGAAATAGGATTTTATATATTAAATTGAATACTGCCATTAGTAACTTGTGATCCTTTATCGAGAATTACACCAAAGCCAAACTAAAGTGATGAAAGGGAAATAATTCCAATGGGAAATTGTTTTGAAACTAGCTTTGAAGACAGAATCAGCAGTTTATTTAAGATTATTGACATGTACTTTATAAGAAGGTTTTTTTTTATATATTAGTCATAATTTTTATACTATTCACTTTTTCAACAATTGCTGTTAATCAAATATTATTTTATTTTAATCTAACGCTAAGATTAAGAATAAAACAAATAGTATCTACTTGACCCACAGGGGATTGTTTAGTGGGTAAGAGGAGGTTTTAGGGTCAATGGCTGTCACTATCCTGTGCTTGACCAGGGTATTATTTTTTCATCAAATTGTTAATTGGGGATCAGAATATTTTTTTCATATTAAAAAAACATAATAACCACCCCCTTTTTACATTTAAAAGTAACAATTTAACATGTATCAATTTAAAAAAAAAAAAGGCAAGTTCCATACCAGGAAAGCGGCCTCCCAAAACATCAGTAATGACAATGATATAATTGTAACAACATTAGTTGCATTAGACATGCAACCTTATTTTTGTTTTGTGTGCTTTTTTTTAATTGTTCATAAACATTAATAATGTGTTAACTGTCGATATTTATAGTCTTTTTTTTCGCTGTGAATACCACTTTCACTCTATTATGATTATAATCAATTTAACTATTGTCAGTTCATTGTCTTAATTTTGTATGCCATAACCATTTAATGTAAATGTGTTGGTGCTAACAAATATTGTCTATTGTCTATTGTAAGACAATAACAATCAAAACCAAGGAGTAAACAAAGACTCAAAAAACCAAAGGACATTTACATCAACAATTACAAATAATAAATAAGGAGGGTAAGCATTTAATGCACCACTGGCAGATCTAGAAATTTTCATTAGTGCGGGCCCACTGACTGCCTAAGAGGGGGCCCGGTCCAGTCACACTTCAGTGATTCCCTATATAAGCAACCAAATTTTTTGCCCCCCCCCCCTAAATCTGCCTCTGTGCACCGTATACGGCACACATTGTGTTATTTCTTTGTTCAGTTCGTTAATTGTGGAAGGTTATTATGACTGAGGAAGAATATCAGATATGATTTCTGACACACTTTTGTCATAATGGCCAATCAGCTCATAATGGCCAATCAGCTCATAATGGCGACCGTAAAATTTCTCGAGTGATGACCTTAATTTGATTGATTCATAGCCCCGTCTTAGCAACTTTTGAGAAAGCAGTATTCCTCGTTCAACAAAATCAACGTGCTTTGAGCTAGCTCTAGTGTAACATATCAATTGAGACAAATATACTCCATATGCTGGTGCCGCTGGGATGTTGCTACAGCAGAAATGGAAAGTTGACGTGAAAATTAAAATCATTGCATTTACGTAGGAAGTCTTTAGTCTTTAGTAAGTGTCCCAAATGACACTGTAAACACTTGTGTACATTTCCTCTTTTGTAGTTTCTTCACATATGTAATGTTCACTCATGTACTTAATTGAAATTGTGGCTGCTGCTTAAAAATTTTTGACTAATTTTATATAGATTTATAGTGTTTTTTGCTGTATAGTGTTTTTGAATCTACCAGACTCCGTTAAATAATTTTCCAGATGGCACAATATCTCATTTCGATTGTCTCTATTAATGTCTTCTTCATCGATTCCTAATAAGGTGTCTAAATCCATGTGTATATTTCCTGTAATAAAGTAAATAGATGTTCTCAGCCTCTCTCTAGCCTCCTCATAGTTAGAACAATGTAAAAGGTAGTGTTCTACAGTTTCTGGCTCTCCACAGGAACAGTTTTTGTCTGATGATGGTATAAATTTTGATTTATAATCATTTAGATCACAATAACCTGTTCTCAAACTAGTAGTAATTGAAAACGACCATTTGGATGGTAAATCTTTTGGTATTTTCTGACAGACATTTTGATGATAGTTGTAATAATTTCTGCCACGTTGACTTGATTCCCATTGGTTCTGCCATTTTCTTAAAACACTTTCTCTTGCTGCACGTTTTATATCCTGCCTGGTTACTTCTGATGGTTCTTCTATTTTTTCAGCTTCTTTAGCTCCTTTTTTGGCCAGTGAATCAGCAATGTCATTTCCTTGGATATCAGCATGACCAGGTGTCCATTCAAAATTTAATGGAATTCCATTCATCTTTAATACTTTCATATTTTTCTTAATTTCTCTTATGACTTTGATGTAATTCTCTGATTTCCAGTTTAAAGTTAAAATTCCAATTGAGGTCTGACTATCTGAAAAAAGTGTAATTGAGTCTGTGTTTTGTCTGTTTTCTGATATTAAAAAGTGGTCAACAACAAGTTTAATGGCGATCAGTTCTCCGAGTAGTATTGATCCTTTCTTGGATACAGCTTTACTAATTTCAATTTGTGGTTGATTATTTGATGGAAAGATGACAGCACCTGCTCCTACAGGGCCAGGACTACCACGACAGGACCCATCAGTAAATGCTATACATGAATTTGCTGGAAGATGACTTAGTTTTTCCATTATTATGTGTTTTCCAACATTTTTTTGGTCTGTTGATCTTGATTTGGAATTTCCAAGGTTTTTCCAATAATCTGGAGGAGATTTATATCTTTGTATCCCATTAAACTGAAATTCTGCTTCTATACCATTTACATCAACACCTGTACATACCTTCATGTCTTCTGCCTGAAGAATCATTTTTCCCACTGGAGATACATATTTTTCAGGGATGTCAATTGTTTTCCAATCATCCAGGATTTGTTTTATTGGAATGGAGATATCATACAAATTAATTTTTGCAAGTGTACGAGTTGCAATTTCTTCTCTACGCAGATGTATTGGTAGGATTCCAGAAACTACTTCCAAAGTCTCTACACTTGATGTTGGGGTAACATTAAGGCATATAGCTAATCCCTTTCGTTGAATTTTGTTCAGTTTGTCTGTTATATTGGTTTCACAGGTCTGCCAAACACTACTTGCATATTCTAAGGTGGAAAGGACAATACTTGGTAAATTTGAAGTAGAATTTTTGTAGAAACTTTTGCAACTCCTTTGATCATTCTAATTGCTTTATGTGCCTTTTGTTCCACATTTTCGATGTGTTTGAGAAATGATAGTTTTTCATCTAACGTGACTCCTAATATTTTTGGATTACAGTTATATTTTAACAATTTACCTTCTAGTTGTAAATTCATTTTCTTTATTGGACCATTCCTTGAAAAGATACAATATTCTGTTTTCTCAATACTCAAATTAATTCTCCATTTTTTGGTCCAATCCTGGATTATGTTAAGATCCTTTTGTACCTGTTTCTCCATGTCATTCAAGTTCTTTCCATTTATCCATACAGTACCATCATCAGCAAATTTACACTTTTTACATGATAGGTTAGCAAAAATGTCTTTGATAAAGATATTAAAAAGAAGTGGAGCTATAACTGATCCTTGTGGGAGACCTATTTTGGTTTCAAACCAGCTTCCTTTATGGTTGTTAATCACACACCTTGCTTGTCTTTCCTTTAAAAAATTGTTAATCCAATTCCAGATGTTACCTTTAACACCGTTATCATAAAGTTTTGTGAGAAGTCCTTCCCTCCAAACACTGTCGTATGCTTTTTCAAGATCAATAAAGACTGCTAATATAAATTCGTTGTTATTGAAGGCATTAAAGATGTTTTGAGTTAAACTTAACAAGGCATTTTCAGTAGAGCGATAGTGGCGAAACCCTTCTTGTTCTGGATCCAATATGGAGTTGGTCTCTATATAACCTTCTAGTCTAGATGTTACTACTCTTTCCATAACTTTACCCAGTATACTTGTGAGACTAATTGGACGATATGAAGAAGGGTTATTATATGTTGACTTTCCCATTTTCCTTATAAATTTTACATTTGCTAGTTTCCAAGGTTTTGGAAGTTTTCCTTCTTCCCAAGATTTGTTAAACACATATGACAACACATTGTATAAGCTTTCATCTGCCTTCATTAATAATTCTGAAAAAATTTGATCAGGTCCAGGTGCTGTGTCATTTTTTAAACGTTGAATGGCACCTATTAGTTCATCTGGATCTATTGGTTCATTGTATTCTTTTTCTTCCATTTCCTGGTCAAACATTTCTTCACTGATGTTCTTATACTTCTTCATGATCTCTTCATAATGGGTTTGATCAAAGCTGGTTGTTTTCAGATGATTTCCTTTAAAGTATGTTTTCTCAAGTTCTTCACATTTCAATTGTTCATTGAACAGCACCTTTCCATCACAATCTATAAAGGGTAAAACAATATTATTTGTTGTTTTCTTTGTCATTTTTTTGAAGGCATTCCATCTGTCTTTGGCTGTACGAGCATTTGTTAATTTTTCACCTAAATGTTCCCCCCATTCTTCTTGGGCCTTTTCTGTAATCTCTTGAAACTCTGATTCAGCATTTTTCAAAATTTGAAAATTTTCCGGGGTACTTCTAGACTTAAATCGTCTTTGGGCTTGATTAAGTTTTCTTTTAAAGTCCTTAACTTCCTCATTCCACCAAACTGGATGTCTATGGGAGATCAGTTTTCTTTTAGCAATCTTAGGTATTGTATCTTCCATACATTTTTCAAATTCAATTTCAAACCGTCTATATAAGTCGTCTGTTTTTTCACGATTGACATATTCAAATGATGAAAAAATTTGCTTTGTTGTATTTTTCCATTTATTCCAATCAATTTTCTTTAAATTCCAGATTTCTTCTGTTGTTTGATTGTCCTCAATCTTTTCCTCCGATTTTACATCTAAATATACAGCAATATGGTCAGATTTAACTGATTCATGTGTCAATGTTATACAATCTTTAACTTCATTATATATGTTTTCTGAAATAATTGCTAGGTCAATTACACTTTGACTGTTTCTTCTTGTATATTGTCCATCATTTACACAAATTAAATAATTTTCTGTCATGCATTCTTCTAGTATTAGCCCATGACTATTATCTTTGACATTATTCCATTCAAGGCTCTTTGCATTGAAATCACCTAGCAAGATCAAGTTTTTAATTTTGATAATTTCACAGCATCACATAAACTTTTCATTAGAACAGCTTTTTCTGGAGGTACATACGGCACCCACAAATTAAAGATTTTATTAGATCTGTCTTGAATTTCCAAACAGACCATTTCAATTGTATCAAGTTCATATTCTGATTTCCTCTTGCAAACAAAATTTAGATTTGGTTTAATTAAAATTGCTGAACCACCTCTGGCTTGGCCTTTTCGAGGGGTGGAATATACTTTCCAGTCTTTGTAAGTTACCGGTGTTGAAGCAGTTTCAAATGTTTCATTCAAACACAGAATATCTATATTATATTTTTCAATTACATCATGAATCCCAAAAGCAGTCCAAAAAGATTGAGCATTTATAAATAATAATTTCATGTTGTAATATTTATATAGCTGAGCGAAATTTTGTCTTGTTGACAATCTGTAAATACACTGGGCATTTAGACGATGAAGCTTTATGGTCTCCTTTACAATTTGCACAGAATGTTTTGCTGGAACAGTTATTATGATTTGAACATTCTTCTTGTCCACAATTGATGCATCTATTTTGAAAAGTACACTTATTAGAACTATGACCAAAGCGATGACAATTAAAACACCTCCAAAAAAAGCCTTCCCAGACCTCATAATTATTTGGACTAGTTAAATTGTAGACTGTTAACAGAACATATTTCATCATCTGAAGTCAAGTCAAACATTTTTGCAAAGAGAAGAAAAAATAACCC
The DNA here is from genome assembly GCA_019925275.1 of Mytilus edulis. NCBI lineage: Eukaryota > Metazoa > Mollusca > Bivalvia > Mytilida > Mytilidae > Mytilus > Mytilus edulis. Next base: position 3,646,423 of record CM034349.1, read on the forward strand.
AAAAATAAAAGGGGGGACACAGATTACAAGTATGATATCGATACCTAATTCAATATATCAGTTTGTTAATGGGGAAATATTTTCTAAACATCCTTTTTAAGCGATTTACATACACTTTTAAGCTAATCAGAGTAGTAGAAGTTTTTCAGCTTTTGTGCCATGATTCTTGATTTCCCGCCAAAAAAAATCTTTTCTAAATTAGGAATAAAGGCGTCATTGGTAAAATTCCGGGTGAGATGAAACGATGCAACATCTTGTAAGTGTTCACCCAAATTACGACACAGCACGTGGACAAGAGATGGGATCAAATAGAAAAAACAGAAAAATGTCATTCCTTTTCAAATAATTATCCTACTATTTCATACTACTTTTTTCTTTGTCTTTGTCCGTTGTGCCACGGTCAGGGACTTTCTATACTATTAATTAATGTCCCTGGTTGTGTTGATCATCTAACGTGTCCGACGGGAGACAACTCGCATAAAGGCAGTCACCAGAAATAACTAACGCGGTGATCACTACTCCACATACCCACTTACCCCAATCTCCCCTATATTTTAAAATTCTTAATGATTCAACCTTAGCGGGATTTCAATACCTATCATATACCTTAATTGGAAATAAAATATATATATCTTACTCTAATCTTATCTTATCTTTGCTAATTGAAATGATCTGAAATACATCCTTCAACTTCATTTTCATATGACTTTTTTGTTGTTCTCGTGTGTTCAAAACTAAATCAAGTAAATGACCAAAGTATACTTATAAACGTATATTTGTTCCCAGTGGCGGATCCAGGGGGAGGGGTTTGTTCCGGGTGTTGAAACCCCCTTTTTTTTGGCAGAGCAATGCATTTGAATGGGAGCATATAGTTGGAACCCCCCCCTTTTTACACTGTGTTGGGAACCCCCCCCCCCCTTTTTTTAAATGGCTGGATCCGCCACTAGTTCCGGCCGCCTAACCGAAAAGTTTCTAGTAACTAGACAATCATCGGCTTCATACCGTGCTGACGTTATCATATTTCTGGTCTGTTCCTGTTGGAACAAATATTTTATTATCATAATCTTTATTCCATTTGGAACTTTGGTTAAAGTGCGATGGTCTAAGCTAAAGTACGATGGTGTCTCACGCTAAAGTGTGTTGGTTGTTTGTTCGCTAAAGTACGATGGTGTATCACGCTAAAGTGTGATGGTCCAAAGGGTAAGATTCGAAGTATTAAAACATAGAGGTTTAAAAAGTCTTTTTGCAAAAGCTATTATGCTAAGATATAACATATGTGATAGGCTTTAAAATTTACCGGTAGGCAAGTAATTGTTTCTAAATTAACAAGTCCGACCAAGTAATAATTGCTATAAAGGTTATTTATGTTTTGCTAATATTATATTTCATGTAAAATAAATTTTTAACAATTCGGGGCGTATTGAATATTTGGATAATTGGTGTAGATTGCCGTTCACACTAATGTTACAACCTCCCAGAAAATTAAAAATCCCTAATTCTTACATTGTCGGAAAATGCAACATTTATTTGCATAAGGTTAAATCTAAATGCGAGAGAAATGCAATGTTCGCCGAGCTTTCTCCTTTTCCGTATTTTCCTACAATATACAATACGAACTTATGTTTTAGCAGACAATTTATAGTTAACGCATAAAAACATGTATCTCTATTTTTCCGACGTTACTTTTCATTAAAATCGACAGCATTTTAACGGGGATCACTAAAGTAAACTGCCACATAAACAATGATTCGAATGTATCCGTTCGCTTCAAATAGAAGAAGGATAAGTATGCGTATACTGTTTTGTATTTATATAGTAAAATGGTCGACTGTAGGACTCAAGTCCTTTTTCCAGCACTCGAAAAAAAATAAACATTGTGATTCAGCCGACAAAAAACTGTTAAATTCAATCAATTACTCGTAAGTCATGGACATATGGTGTAAAAAGTTGTTAATCAAATATTCCTAATATATTTTTCGGTATGTTTATTTTTAGTTTGTATAAACAACTGTTAACATCATTATCGAACTACGTTTTTACGTCTATATTTTCCCGGACCATCGCACTTTAGCGTATGGAACCACGTACTTTAGACCATCGCACTTTAGCGTGACCATCGTACTTTAGCGTCCCCGTCGCACTTTAGAGTACTACATAAATATAGAGTACGGCGGCCTTTATATGACTTGATAGGGCCGTGGGACCGATACAAACAGACATATACAACTAATTGATAGGCGCTAAGTACTGTTAAACCAAGAACCAATTTTACAATGGGACGGCATTGAAACAGAAATCATCATCACGTCATAATGAAATGATGGACGAACGTTGTCGTTGGTGAACACGTTGCTCAGTGACTGGTTTATGTCTGGTCAAACGGCGGCAGTTGCAAGATGCGGCTTTTCTTTTTATTTCAGTATCTACTTTTTCTTTCGTGTTTTGTTTTCTTTACTAGGGAAGCGGCCGATTATTTGTGGTAAGTCATACAGACTACATATTTTTTACATAGCCTGGATTTCTTTATACAATGCTGTCATTAATTTTTTTTAATTATTGCACATTTATCTTTTTTAAAATTGATTTAGCTGTCTGTCTGTCTGTCTGTCTGTCTGTCTGTCTGTCTGTCTCTCTCTCTCTCTCTGTTTTTTTAAGTTATATATTTAAGCGATAAAGACTTGAAAAAACCCCAATAAAAGCAACAAAAAAAACATTTAGGATAAACTGTTGGTTTAACCATTGACTGCATAATCACAAATCGCAAAATAATTGTTCTATTTTTTAGTCAATCTGCACTAGAGGATGTGAGTTATTTTACACTGTTACTGAGGAAGATACTAACTTTATTCAATAGTTCATACTACACAGTCCCGTATCCGTGTTTACTACACGAAGCTCTAGAAGTAAGTTACAAATAGAGAAGTTATTATTTCATACGGTTACAGAAGTTATTGTTTCATAAAGATACAGAAGTTATTATTTCATAAAGATACAAAGATGTCAATGTTCATGGACTCTTATTTTTTTCAGTTTTATTGAATATAAACTCATCAAATATTGACTCAAAGTATATGATCGTATGATGTTGTCTTTTCGTAAATCGACATAGACTTAATTAACCTACTGTCAATAAGTTGTATAAACTAAAATGGAAAATGGAAATGGGGAATATGTCAAGTAGACAACAACTCGACTAAAGAGCAGACAACAGCCGAAGGCCAACAATTGGTCTTCATAGCAGCGAGAAAGTCCCGCACCCGGAGGTAGTATTCAGCTGGCCCCCAAATAAAATTGTGAACTTGTACAGTGAAAAAATGTTGTATACCATGTTCTGATCAGTATATTGCTTGAACTTTAGTGGACCAAACTATTTTATGACCTGGACAGACCGTCAAAATTTTGAACTTCTTCTGGATGTTAAAACAGAACAATCCGGGAAATTAAACGAACCTTGTAAATAACTATCTTAAAAGATTTTTTTCATTCAAACCGCTGTTCTAAAACAGTTATACAAGTTGATAACTTTTTTGTTCATTTGACCTTCTTGCTCAAGAAACTAAATTGTTAAGCACCCAGTCTTCTTGTCCTAATCATTACTTAGAATATCTGGCATCTTTACCGCATGTTCGACTTCCTATTGGTGTCTCACTTGAAGCCTTAGGGAAATATGAATAGGTATAATTGTACTTACATCTTATGGTTTGTTCTTATGTTTTTCTGTTACACCACTGCCCCAGTTAGGAGGAGGGTTGGTTACCGCTAACATGCTTAACGCCGCCACATTCTGTATGTTTGTGCCTGTCTCTAGTCAGGAGCCTGTAATTCATTGGTTGACGTTTTTTGCTGGAATGCATGTTTGTTTTTCATTAATTTTTTGTTCATTAATTCGGCCGTTAGTTTTCTATTATCAATTGTTTTCTATTTGTGATTTCGGGGTCTTTTGTAGCAGACTATATGCGGTATGGGCTTCGCACATTACGTACAGTGACCTATAGTTGTTAATTTCTGTGACATTTGGTCGACTCTTGGTGTCTTGTGAAGAGTTGTCTCAATGGCAATCATACCACATCTTCTATTTTCATACATACTCCAAGTTTTATAGTTCATCATTCTTATTTGTTAGAAGTTTATCAATATTATTGTTATTGCAGTTCCCCTTGATGATATTGATCAGAATAGTGTTTGCCTACACCTGTACCCTTGTGGTTACTCTGGGAGTTATCTTTCTTGAGTAAGTATTTACGCTTAATACACAATTCAAATATATGCAACTCACCAAACCTAAATAACCTTTTCTTTTGGTTTGGAGGTCAACGTTGGTCTTTAAACTTTTTATTATTTTGAAATTTAAAATGTATATTATTTTATATCATTACGTTTCTTTGTATGCTACATGTATTTTTATAATAATTTCAGTTAAAATCAAATGTTTTACACATTTTTTTTTATTATACTAAGTATATACATGTAAAAGTCTGTTGTATTGTCCAGTATTTGGTAGTCGTTTTTATGTACTAGAAGGGTTGCACATATTTTTCTAGGGTATTGTCCAGTATTTTGGTAATCGTTTTTATGTACTAGAAGGGTTGCACATATTTTCTGGGTATTGTCTGTATTTGTATCGGTTTATGTACTAAGGGTTGCACATATTTTTCTGGGTATTGCCATATTTTTCGGTATTGTCCAGTATTTTGGTAGTCTTGCACATATTTTTCTGGGTACTGTCCAGTATTTTAATAGTCCGTGTTATGTTCTAAAAGGGTTGTACATATTTTTCTGGGTATTGTCCAGTATTTTGGTAGTCCGTGTTATGTACTAAAAGGGTTGAAAATATTTTTTTTGGGTATTGTCCAGTATTTTGGTAGTCCGTTTTATGTACTAAAAGTTTTTTTTACATATTTTGTCTTTTCAGATGGATTGTAGTCAGAGCCAGCACGAATGCACGTGCTTGCCGTGAACTTTGTAATCGTGTACCATGTCAGTGAATGTAACTTTTGTTTTTAATAAAAATAATTTATCATAACTTAAAATGTTATTATCACTTCTGGTCCTACATCCTGTCGATACGTATATTATAGCATAACACCAGATTAGATATAAAAAGAAGATGTGGTATGATTGACAATGAGACAACTCTCCACAAGAGACCAAATGACACAGAAATTACCAACTAATGGTCATCGTACGGCCTTCAACAATATGGAGTTGGCTTAGGCTCATTCTAAAAACCTGTACATTGACTTGATAACTTGTATACAGCCTTGTTGTTTTGTTTCTGTTAATGTTTATCTCGTTCAAAGTTTTATAATGACATGTACAGTACTGTAGGTAAAGTCAAATTTCCTATATACCTCAATATAACACAACATAGCAGGTTTTTTTTTAGATAAGTGCCTGTGTGTAACACCTCGAAAATTTGGCGGGAAATGATTCTCTCTGGATGTTTCATACATTTAACATTAGAACATTTTTTCGTCCAAAAAACTATGATTTCAAAATCTACCTCAGTTTAGAGTATATGTTGTTAAATTTTGAATCAAGGTAGGGATAAAGTTGGCAACAGTTTTGATGGCACTATATGAAGATAAAACTAGGCAGTTCCGAATAACTAGAGAAAAATCCAAAACAAGACTAGCAAAGTACCTTAATACTTCACGAGCAAGTGCTTCTGTATTGTACAAGGTCTAATTGAAGACGGTTTTTTTTCTCTTTTGAATTAAATTAGGAATATCGAATCACATTTTGTATAATTATACCAAAAACAATTGCATACAATGTATTGGTAAGTCAGCTGTAGCATTGCAATAAAATACTTCATTCATAAGTGTATACACATAACATCAATAGCAAACCAAATAACGGTCTAGTTAAACATCTCCCCCAAGAAAAGTAATTAGCTCTGTATCTTAGTTATTTCATTATTATCCAACATTGAAGAGACATTTGTTTTAATTCTGCTTGTCACACTCCTACTTCAACACTGAGGAAATTAAGAATTAATTTTATAATGCTTTATCAGTCCAAGTAATCCTTATTTTAAATAAAAGCGCAAAAGTAATCGATTGGTTTCGAAAATATCTCAGTAACAAAGAATGACAGAGCTGAAATTAAAATGTTAATTAATTCTTAGATTAATAAACTGACCCAATAGAGAACACTTGAAAAACTAACTGTCATTTTATGTTATGTTATGCATGGGACTAACACATATCACTCAGTCTCACCATATATAATTACTGAGACTTTGCATATCTAGTTTGGAGAAAAATCACCATGGACGAGTTTTACGTGTTGAATTTTCTTTTTATAAATGTTATTACATCTGTTGCTGACATGCAGTTAATGTTTTTCGACGTTTACAAAAATCAGAAAATTTCATCAAACTATCAAATGCACAGGACATTTTATTTGAGTTCTAAAGAAGAATGTGCGATCTTATGTTTAAATACTTTGACATGTTGGTCTGCTAGCTATCGCAGAAGTACGGGAGAATGTGGACCAAGTAGCAGGAGTGCAAGATCTGAACCAAACACTACACAATACGACCCTGAGTGGATAATTCTAAACAGAAACGGTAAGGGTAGTTTTTTCAAGTATATATGATCAATGCTGTTACGAAGGTAATAAAAAGTAAAATCACAAAAATACTGAACTTAGAGGAAGATCAAATTGGAAAGTCATAATCACATGGCAAATCCATAAAAGGTATACACTGGACGTGTTTCACAAATACAAATAATTATGAAGCACAAAACATTAACATCAAAACTAGGTGCTCCACTTACGAAAACTTATTTGGTAAGGTTAAAATAATAATTTACTAAATTTCTTTAATTTATTTGATGCCAAACAGATACACATTTAATTGTCGCTATTGTCTAAAAATGGTCTCAATAAAGATAGACAATCAGGCAGACATTTTTCGATGTCGTCTCAATAAAGATAGACAAGCAGTCAGACATTTGTTAATGTTGTCTCAAAGACTCTCTTGTGAAGAGTATGCTAGTTAATGATAGTCTCGATGCACCAGAGTTACTGTTCTTACAGCCAACAATAACATATGCATATGGAGCGTCTCGATAATCGAGACTAGCTAGTTGACAGTCATACCACATTTTCTTATGTTTATATTTACAAACAGGCAGACATTTGAACATGGGGAACATATTTAGATTTTTCTTCAAAAAAAGGAAACAATCGCTTGAAAAAAACAGGTTCTTTTTGTATTTTTTGATAGCGTTCTACCTTTTTTTTTAAACGTCATCTATGGTACTATTCATTTATCAATACTGACCAAATTCAGATACAAATTAAAAAAAAAACCAACACCAGTGTATATTTTGATCATTTTTTTATACTTTGTACAATAATTAAATGTAATATTTCAGTCGAGTGTTATGACAAATGGATACCAGACGGGGATAGCTGCTATTTGGTTAGTGACGTCGGTGTGACATGGAAAGAAGCCGAGGTCTGTTATTAATATTATTAATTTTTTTGAGGGTGGTGTAAATACATTATTGAAAAGGGTCAAAGTGCAAGTTAACATTTACCCTAAAAAAATTGGTAAAAGTTACAGCGAAGAAAATTAAGAATTTTTTTTAAAAGGAACAAAAGTAGCAAATCACAGAGTTATTTCTTTAAAAAAAAAGAATGTACACACAATGGTATTTGTCCACTGTGAGAGAGTTTATGTTAATCCACCAGACTATATAATGAAACAAACTTTAGAGGAATTGTATGCTGTAGTAGAACTCGTAGAACATCCTTAATGCTTACTATAGTTTCAATTATACTTGTGTAGTTGTGAAAATAGGATAGTTAGTGTTTTAACGGTTTTTGATTTTCGTCTTTTGAATCGCCGTTTTATTTGCTTTATTTTGTGATATTCCTTTTTAAACGCAAAAAGTTTCAATATTAACGGAATTGTAGCGCTTGGTGTCACGGTATGTATTCGAAGATTTGAAGACGTATCTTACTAGTCAGGATTCTATTTCGTCAAAATTATCTCCCCATTACGCCAGTCCTTTTTACAATCTACTAACTTGTCTAAGTTATTAAGTCAGGGGAAATAGGATTTCTGCAGCCTACTCTCAGTTGATGTTCTTGTCTGCATTGATTCAACTTAAAACTATTGTCTGTCTGTCTGTCTGTCTGTCTGTCTGTCTGTCTGTCTGTCTGTCTGATATTTGTTAAATCACAAATCTCATATAAAGTCAATTATCATTAAAAAACTCCGAATTGAATATGATGAAATTTGGCTTAACCAACTAAATAATGACAAACCTGGCATGGTGCAAGGAAATAAATTAAGGACCTATAGACTATTTAAAAATAATATAGGCCTTGAAAAACATGTAATGTTAAATAATTGTAAAACATTAAATGAGTTAACCAAATTTAGAATTAGTGCCCATCAACTTGAAATAGAAAAGGGAAGACATAAAGGAATACCCCCATATAAAAGATTTTGTAAATTATGTAATTATGACATTGTTGAGAATGAAATTCATTTTCTTCTTCAATGTCCATCACTTAAAACTGAGAGGTCCAGTATTATTTAGATTTATCCTCTAAATTTACTAACTTTAAAACTTTAAATGACCAATCTAAATTTGTATGGTTGATGTTAAATGAAGATCCATTTGTTAATAACATAATGATTAAATTGATAGATATTTAAAGACTAGAAGAGTAAAATTAAGTATTAATACATGAGTAGCCCACAGCTGTTCTTCCAATTATAAAATGGTACTGATTGTGTTAACTCACTCATTATCTTTGGGAATATATACTGTGTTGGTTGTCTCCCTTCTCTTATATAACATAGTTTTAGTTTTATTGTCATGTATTATAATTTCAATGAAAAAAATCACCACAATCATTTGTACACTTTAATTTAAACTGTAATTGTACTGCTCCTCGGGGCGTCTTGATTGACAAATACAAATTGTTGTTGTTGTTGTTGTTGATCGGTTGTCAGGTGGAATTTTCGAAAATTCATAAACATTTAAAAAAAAAAATCTAATTAAATATTTCGTGAAAGGGCAGACGAAACTCTTTAGAGGTTGAAGAGTATAAACCCTAATTATCACTCGCAAAAAAAGATTATTTTTTTGTCGAAGATATGCATTTTTAAGATCCAACTTAAAAGACTGTCTTCAACTTTAAGCAAAAATTGGTTATTCGAACACACCTACTCTGTTTTTGTGATTCATTAGAAAGTTATTTCACTTGACCTTTATATTTCATCTTTTATTACTATAAATTGTTGATGTTATAAAGTCAACATGTAGCCTTGATATATAAAAATGATAGAATATGAAGCGAGATGACGTATCAAATACTCTTGCTTACGAATTTATAATTTTTCGTTTTAGAGGGAGATGAAAAATTGTAGACCTAAATCAATATTTCAATTTCTTTGAGATGGATCTCCCATAAAATGTGTGAGTTGAAATGCACCCAGCATAATGCTTTACAAATATTTCAGGCTCACTGCCATCGTTATGACAGTAGTTTAGTAGAAGTACCCGACACAAACAAGACAGATGCTTTAAAATCCTTGCTGGAAAGCCAATACACGAACCGGCATACAACAGTCGGTAAGCTCCCATGTATGTTAAAGAGTATTATATGTACTGACCCCCCCCCCCCCAAAAAAAAAATGAAGAAAAAAACCAATATTGTTTCTTTTGTTTCTTTGTTTGGAAATTACCCATGCACATAAGCAACACATGCTCCTTGAAGTCTCTAGTTCAAATTCAAAAGACCTATAAAGCTAAAATTTATTATGGGAACGTCTTGTTACAGGTCGAATTTGTTCAATTTTGTTTTATTAGTACTTGTAACTTTAAAAACTCACGGACAGAAAAAAAAACATTGCATAGAAAGTTCGGAATTTACTGAGTTAATTAATGATATATCGCTTATTGTAATTCAAAACAAGGCGTTTTAACTTTTATTCATTTACTCAAATGGGCACCATTACATTTATATTTTTTCTCTTTAAACATGTTCTCTTTAATTCAAACGGCTTAAAAGTATTCTTATTATAATAAGAAAGAGAGAGAGAGAGAGAGAGAGAAGAGAGAGAGAGAGAGACAATCTTACAACTGTGACTACTTGATTTGATTTTTTTTTGTAGATAAATTCTTTTGGATTGGAGGTTATGGACACGATGGTGATTTCATATGGAAGTCTACTGGATCCCTTATCACTTTCCAAAACTGGAATAAAGGGAACCCGTTACCAGTTCCTGGTAGACATTATGAAGAATTGTGTTTAGAAATGGTTCAGAGTAGTGATTTTAAATGGAACTATGCTCTCTGTAATGCCACTAACCCGTTTGTGTGTGAACGCAAAAAGAACTGACAACCTTCATTGAGTTATCCCTTCACTGACGACAGTATAATTCATACTTTTATTTATTCATTGAGTTAGAGCCTGGATGTTCGTCATAATGAACGAGGCAAAAGTCTGTCTAAATCGTGAACAGAATATAATAAACATTTTAAGATGTATTATTTTAAGATGTCTTTAAGTTATAATGAAATTATCATTAAATAGTATAGGTTCATTTGTGATTTGCATTATAAATATGATATCAAGTGTGCCATGTTATAAACATAATAATAGAGCAAATAGTCACAGTTTTCCAAAAATGGATTGTTCGTGAACAAATAAGAATAGTTGGACATTAGCACAACCTTGGTTTTTATTTTAGTTGGATGAGCGTTCCGGATGAAAGTAAATAGAGCAGTTTTGACACCACAATTTTATAAAATGGTGAATACTAGTAGTTGTCTCATTCGACCCTATAGGTGTTATTACCAATGAGAATACTAGTAGTTGTCTCATTCGACCCTATAGGTGTTATTACCAATGAGAATACTAGTAGTTGTCTCATTCGACCCTATAGGTGTTATTACCAATGAGAATACTAGTAGTTGTCTCATTCGACCCTATAGGTGTTATTACCAATGAGAATACTAGTAGTTGTCTCATTCGACCCTATAGGTGTTATTACCAATGAGAATACAAGTAGTTGTCTCATTCGACCCTATAGGTGTTATTACCAATGAGAATACTAGTAGTTGTCTCATTCGACCCTATAGGTGTTATTACCAATGAGAATACTAGTAGTTGTCTCATTCGACCCTATAGGTGTTATTACCAATGAGAATACTAGTAGTTGTCTCATTCGACCCTATAGGTGTTATTACCAATGAGAATACTAGTAGTTGTCTCATTCGACCCTATAGGTGTTATTACCAATGAGAATACTAGTAGTTGTCTCATTCGACCCTATAGGTGTTATTACCAATGAGAATACTAGTAGTTGTCTCATTCGACCCTATAGGTGTTATTACCAATGAGAATACTAGTAGTTGTCTCATTCGACCCTATAGGTGTTATTACCAATGAGAATACTAGTAGTTGTCTCATTCGACCCTATAGGTGTTATTACCAATGAGAATACTAGTAGTTGTCTCATTCGACCCTATAGGTGTTATTACCAATGAGAATACTAGTAGTTGTCTCATTCGACCCTATAGGTGTTATTACCAATGAGAATACTAGTAGTTGTCTCATTCGACCCTATAGGTGTTATTACCAATGAGAATACTAGTAGTTGTCTCATTCGACCCTATAGGTGTTATTACCAATGAGAATACTAGTAGTTGTCTCATTCGACCCTATAGGTGTTATTACCAATGAGACGAGTATCAATTTCTCTGTCTATACTTTCTTTACAGCGTACGATGAAAGAATGATGAAAGTAAATCCGGAAAAGCGTCTTTAAATTTATTGACTGGATTTATAGGTATAGTATATGTTAATGTCAATGTCATGTTACATATTAATTTTTCTATCATTGGGACCAATAAAAATTTGTATTCTCCGCCGTTTGATATGCTTAAGCTTTTCAAATTTTGGTCTCGATGGTAGCTAATGAAGGTCGTACCAAAAGTCCGGAAACAACTTTTAGCAGAGAAATAACACAATTTAATAAGATTAAGAAATAACTGATAGTTTGAAAGGAGTGCACGAAGAGGCATAGTTTCAACACCAAGGAAGACTAATCGTTTCAGCGGAGTGGCCATCCGACTAGAAATAAATCTGACTTCGTTGCCTTTATCCTGGTCATTATACTGAAGATTTACTATCTGACATCAAAGACACTACTGAGTAACTTAGAAAAAAGCCGGCATTAAGTATCTTCCTTTCGACACACCACTTGTTGCTATGGATGTCGCATCCCTCTACACGAATATTCCGTAGATGGCATTGATCTATATATATAGCAACAATGAAAAAAGTTGAATATTTTACTGAAAGGTGGCATATACGTCAATAAATACGCTACACTACAAAAAACGGAATAAAAAACATATCATCGTACTTATGGATATGTATCGTAGTTAAGCATGTGTGCAATCCTCAATAAAGAATCGTCGATCGTTTGGAGGTCGGTCCAAACCTATTTTACCATGATTCTTTAGTTTAAACAGTTTAATGAAAAATGTCAAGATAAATATTACAATGTTACATAAAGTTCAAATATGGGATTCGGAAACAAATTTGGAAAAACTTTTATAAATCCGTCTCCCTAAAAAAAAATCCCATCTATTTAACAAACAATATTACGTGCCAACAGTATATCCAGTTTATGGTAGCATATGATAAAATGAATAAATACACACACAAACACACGCAAAAAAAAAAATACAACAAATAAAATAAATAAATAAAAAAAAAAAATGTGGAAAAAAAGGGAACAAGAGTGCACACGCTGAAATGTCTCGCCTTCTATACTAATCATTGATATTATGCTGATAGTCCTAAGTATAAAGCTTAGTTTTATTACAACTGTCTCATAAACTTAACATTAACCAAGATAACTAAACAAAGACCAATGAACCTTGAAAATGAGGTCAAGGTCAGATGAACCATGCCAGGCAGACATGTACAACTAACAATGCTTCTATACAACATATATAGTTGACCCATTACTTAAAGTTTAAGAAAAATAGACCAAACCACAAAAACTTAACACTGTGCAATGAACTGTGAAAATGAGGTCACCGTCAAATAAAACCTGCGCGACTGACATAAAGATCATAAAATATTTCCATACACCAAATATAGTTGACCTATGGCATACAGTATTATATTAAAAAGACCAAAACTCAAAAACTTAACTTTGACCACTGAACCATGAAAATGAGGTCAACAATGTCACATGACATCTGCCCGCTAGACATGTACACCTTACCATCATTCCATACAACAAATATAGTAGACCTATTGCATATAGTATGAGAAAAACAGACCAAAACACAAAAATTTAACTATAACCACTGAACCATGAAAATGAGGTCAAGGACAGATGACATCTGCCAGTTGGACATGTACACCTTACAGTCCTTCCATACACCGAATATACTAGCCCTATTGCTTATAGTATCTGAGATATGGACTTGACCACCAAAACTTAACCTTGATCACTGATCCATGAAATGAGGTCGAGGTCAAGTGAAAACTGTCTGACAGACATGAGGACCTTGCAAGGTACGCACTTACCAAATATAGTTATCCTATTACTTATAATAAGAGAGAATTCAACATTACAAAAAATTTGAACTTTTTTTTCAAGTGGTCACTGAACCATGAAAATGAGGTCAAGGACATTGGACATGTGACTGACGGAAACTTCGTAACATGAAGCATCTATATACAAAGTATGAAGCATCCAGGTCTTCCACCTTCTGAAATATAAAGCTTTTAAGAAGTGAGCTAACACCGCCGCCGCCGGATCACTATCCCTATGTCGAGCTTTCTGCAACAAAAGTTGCAGGCTCGACAAAACAATGACGAAAACAGTCAACTCTTATTTACTTTTCTAGACAGTCACTGGAACCAACACACACGTCCGACTATAGTCAATAACGCCGGGCAATCCACTCGATTTCACATCATATTAAAAAAAAGTCTATATATATATAATATATATACATATACTAGATTAACTTTCAAAACGTTTTGTTTTATTATGTATTCAGAAACTTTATGAAACATTTGCATATTGTCCTCGTCAGCTTTTAGACTGTCCCCATATAAGATAATCTTAAGATTAGAACAGGAGATCGTCCCGATAGTATCCCTTCGAATTTCATTATATTTTGGACATTTGAAGAACTAATGAGAGGTCGTTTCTACTTGACCACAGGAACACAGCGCGTTCTCGATTAGATTTTTTTTAAACAGATGGTCCCTTAGAACACTACTCTGGAGTTTTAGTCTTGCTAAACATATCTGTTCTCTTCTACAGCCTAAGAGAAAATACAATGGTATTTTATTATTATTTTGAGAGAGATAAGTCTTAAAACCCGATTTTGATTGATTTAGACGAATGTCGTCTGGAATATTATTCCAAAGGTTTACTACGGCTGGTAGAAATGACTTTTGATAATAGCTTGTTCTGCATAATACAGTTTGTAAATTTGAAGACCCCCTAGTCCTGTGGTCTTGCAGATCTAGTCTCTGATTTGGAACTAACACAGAAAGATAATCAGGACAATCTCCGTGAAACATTTGATGAAATTTTAATAACATGTTTATCACGTCGAGACTGGAGAGTTTCCAAACCGGTTTCATCGTACAGCAACTGTCTCGATGATTCTTAGTACCACCTGTAACGATTCTTGCTGCTTCTAGTTGTAAGTTTTCCAGAGATGTTTTTAAATAATTGGGTATGCTATCCCAGACAATGTCCCCATATTCTAAGACTGGGCGTATGAAAGATAAATGAATAGTTTCTAAATTTTCCCTTTTAAGTTTAAACTTTAACTTTCGGAATAATGCTAATCTAGGAATAGCCTTATCAATAATCATTTTTACATGATTATTCCAGCTTCCATCTTCATTTATAATAACACCTAAATGCTTGTGCGTCTCAACTTCTTTTATTATATTATTATTCATATACACTGGCGGGTGGTGGGGTTTATGGTCTTTTTTTGAAATGGTAATTATTTCTGTTTTGTTTGGGTTGAAATTGACAATCCATTGTTTAGACCAATTATGTATTTTCTCAATATCTTTATTTAGCTTTACTGCCGCTTCATATTCGTTATCAACCACTATATAAATTGAGGTGTCATCAGCAAAAAGTTTTATATCACATTCGATGTCATTAACTATGTCATTAATATAAATGAGAAATAAAATAGGACCCAAGATAGACCCTTGGGGTACCCCAGCTGAGACATGTTCGTTGTTGGACGTTTCTCCACCAATGACAACCTGTTGCCTTCTTGAGTTTAAATAGCTTTCAAACCAAAGTAACAAGTTACCATTAATTCCTATTTTTCTAAGCTTATAAAGTAAGCCTAAAAGGCTTTATGCCAAACTCGGTTGAAAGCTCGACTAATGTCACAGAAGATTACCCTGACCTCTTTCCCTTCATCTAATGCTTTACCAAAATCGTCAATGATACAGAGCAGTTGGTTTACTGTCGAATCACCAGGGATGAAACCAGACTGGAATTTTGTTAATAAAGAATTTGTAATAATAAAGTTAAAAAGGTATTTAAAAATGCCTCTCTCCATTGTCTTACCAATGTTAGACAGCAAAGATATAGGTCTATAATTTAAGTAAACATTTCTGGGCCACCTTTGTTCTTATATACAGGTATAACATTTGCTAGTAGTTTCCACACAAATATGATTCTTTATGAACTCAAAATCAAATTTGTGGAACTATATACTTATAAAAGGCTACATTTACACACCCAAGAAAATAAACCACTGAATAGAGACTTTTGTCTATTTTTGAAATAAACGAAAGTCTTGTAACTAATTGTTTTGGACATATTGTAAATATTTGTTTGTATTTGTTATCTCTGAACCAATGCATTGCATTGGCTTTATGAGAATAAAAATATCATACTTCAAATCTGATAAAATATGTTAAACAAAATCTTTCACAATATAGATCAATATATATGATTTGATGTTCAGTCAAAAATCGCTGTCGAGATTATGTTATACAGTTTTAAAAAGGCCTGATATAAATGAAATATTTGTTATCCTATCATATCTTATTAAGCTTAATCTGATTTCACAATTAACTTTCGAATTTAAAACCTCGTGAATGTCAAAAATTACAGTTTTCCCGGATACAATCCAATTCGGTTTTATTATTATTGTGCTTGCCATTCGGACTTCTCTATGGTTTCGTTACGTTTCTAGTAAAAGTCAAAGAGCAAAGAAAAATGATAGGCAGATCAGCAGAACGTCGTATTTTCTCAAGAATTATCAATGGTTTGACAAAGTTCAAATGCAAAAGACACTCTTCAACCGAATCAACCGAATCATGGGACATTGTCCCTCGAAAAGAAGTGAAAAGATTTATAATAGAATGCATGTCATCTGTTAAAACACGTCAAGATCATGCAGAAAAATTGGCAGACAATTTATCCACAGCAGACTACAGAGGACATTACAGCCATGGATTGAATAGACTCGGTAAAACTTGAAATACAACTTTTATTTATTTGATTTCATTGATTAAGTAAGTGTTGCATTTTCTAAAATTGTAAAATCGGTCCATCATTAGCTTTGTGTTAATTATAACTTTTTGTCAAATAGTGCTTCAGAGACAGACATTATTTGTACTTGGATAAGATGTTTCACTCTAGGGATTTTTTTTTTATAGATATGTATGTAAGAGATATAGATTCTGGTATAACAGAGAGAGATGGAGATCCTATGACAATTAAGGAGAGCCAAGCTACAGCTTTAGTAGATGGTCAGAATGTGCTTGGTCCAGTTGTTGGAGACTATAGCATGGAGATAGCTATACAGAAAGCAAAACAAACAGGAGTTGGTTGGGTAGCTGCAAAAGGTGTTTATTGAATATAATGATATTAATTTAAACCTATAACATCATGGAGTACTATCCATCAAGAAATGAATGTGGTTTAGTATAGTCTCCCTTTATCTGTTTCAGATTAGTATTGTTTATTTTATGTTTAATTTTATCTAGACATGTTAAAAAACAAATAATACTATGCTATTAATTCAAACTTGTAACCTCACAGACATGACAGTAACTCAGCATTTAAGGAGCAAGTGCAAATATTGCCTTTTTTTCTTTCCACACTCATTATAAACTACATATATTTTACAATACTTCATATGATAACAGAATACTACATATTATAACACAATACAATATATAATTACACAATGATACAAATTATAACATAATAATACATACTATAACACAATTCAATATATAATAACACAGATACAAATTATAACATAATACTACATAAAATTACACAATGTACTACATATACATGTAAGTATACAATACATTGTACTACATATGATTACACAATACTACATATAGTAACACAATATACTACATATAATTACACAATACTACATATACATGTAGTAACACAATGTACTACATATAATTATACAATACATTGTACTACATATAATTACACAATACTACATATAGTAACATAATATACTACATATAATTACAACCTCAACTAAGTAATTCAGAACAAGAAAATTGTAAAAAAAACAAGTTAAATTTGTAGAAGTTTGGGACAAAGAAAATGATGATGATGAAAGAGGACTGCAAAATAAAACTGTGATAATTCATTGGTTTACAATGTTTTCTCTATTTTATAGTAAAGCCTATCTTATGTATGTTAGCTTGTTAGGTTCTTAGACAATAGAGGATAGGGATACATTGGATTTGTGTTATTAGGCTTTTATTCTGAAATTCTGACTACATATATACACCGGTATATAAATTATACATACATTTTTTCTAGGTTCAAATCATTATGGAATAGCTGGATGGTATGCCATGAAAGCTGTAGACCATGGCCTTCTGGTAAGTCAAAAAGTAATAAAAAATCAAATATTGACCTATCTCATGATTTCCCCCAAATCACAACAGTTAAGATTGCAAAATAAGAAAACATCTGTTTTTGAACAATACATTTTGAGCCATAATCAGATTCTATTGATTTTTGGATAGTAGGTTTTTGAACCAAAAAAAGCCTGAATTTTTGGTCACACTGATCTATATTATTACAACAATCAATAATTTGAGCAGTTTTTGAGTTTTCTATCTTTTGACACAAATTAACAGCTGAGTACAATATTTATCCCTAACTCAAACAAACAAATGTCAATAAAATCAAACAGACAAATAAAAAGATCAAACAATAAAATCAAACTGTTTCTTCTACCAAAAACCAATAAAGATTCTTATGTTGTGCTGTAGCACCATTGTAGTAGATGAGGGGAGGGTTGAGGGCTCACAAACATATTGTAGTAGATGAGGGGAGGGTTGAGGGCTCACAAACATATTGTAGTAGATGAGGGGAGGGTTGAAAGCTCACAAACATATTGTAGTAGATGAGGGGAGGGTTGAGGGCTCACAAACATATTGTAGTAGATGAGGGGAGGGTTGAGGGCTCACAAACATATTGAAGCTGCAACATTACAAAAAATACATATATAGTCCTATATAAAGGAATAAAGTTATTAATATGCACTGTGCTCAACCATAAGAAAATAAGGAAAATAAAGGGAGTAAATCTTAGATTAAATTAATATGCAAAACAAAATAATTTTAAACTTTTGCAGATGTTGACAAAAAGTTTTAGAGCTGAAACAAAAGCTATGGTCCATGTAAATATAAAACTGATTAATTAATTTATTTTTGATTTCAGGGTTTATCCTTCACCAACACATCACCACTTGAAGTTCCAACCAGAGCAAGAAAGGTATACTGTTTTCTATCATTTAAGCCTGTTTATTGTAATGAGATGTTCATACTGCTTGGAAACATTAATGAAAATCAATCTGTTTTTCTGTGGAAAATTGTTTAAAAGTTTGAAAAAAGACCACGTAAAACATAGAGCAAGCAACATAGGAATGTTGAATTGAACACCTGTTTAATCTAATAAAGAAAATCTTCAGTGCTGTACCTTATAGACAGCATTTAAAAAATATCTGATTTGTTTACTCTTTTGGTGCAACAACACAGAGATTGGTCAAAAGTTGAGTCAAATCATTTCTAAGTGGCTGTAAGTCTGCCTTCAAAACTCACAGATAATTTTCTTTTAAATTCATATGTTGTATTTGATTGGTCAATAATAAAGAGACAAATATTTTCTTTGAAGATGGTCAAATGTAACAACTTATGCTATGATTTATTTGCTTTGAGTGATATCTTATTTTTGTAAACTATTGTACTTTCAGCCTACACTGGGAACAAATCCTTTAAGTTTGGCTGTACCTGCTAAAGACAATGATAGTTTTGTGTTAGATATGGCCACCACTACTGTAGCTCTTGGTAAAGTATGTTGGTTTTGTTTGCATGTTTTGGTGTTATCCTTTACTTTGTGTTAGATATGGCCACCACTACTGTAGCTCTTGGTAAAGTATGTTGGTTTTGTTTGTATGTTTTGGTGTTATCCTTTACTTTGTTTTATTCTTCTTCAATCCTCTTTCACAACATAAAAGATGAGATGTATGCAAGTGAAGGCAGTAGCTGTTCATCAGAAACTACTGAAATGTAGTTCATGCCATTTACAACAGTTCTAAGGAGGAAAACAATAACTGAAAAGTCTGAAATTATGAATGCAACTTTTACTTTTACAAACCTGATACTGGTCATGTTCTCTCAATATATGTCATATAGCAACCTGGTAAACAGGGAACTTTGAAATACAAATTTGTTTCTAAAAATTATAGCATCACATCCATTATGCAGCCTATAAGAAAACATGCATGGAATTGACTTTCAATCCTGCTTACACCAACAATACAATACCTACTATATATTTTGCATGATTAATAACCTTTTTAAAACCACTGTTTTATTAATTATTTTCAATTTACTTCATTAACCAGTAGACTCTACTAAACATTCTGATGATTCAATTTCAGCTAGAAACACTTGATATAGAATTTATTTTTGATTAATTTACTGACTTTTGGACTAACAATAAAATTGGTATGGTATACTCAGAAGTTGAGAAAATTTATAAGAATTAAATAGTTGACTTATTATTTCAGAATTTCATATATGAAAATTATTTCAACCTCAAGACTGACTTTGTAAAGGGGACTTATTTATCAATTAAAGATTTTAGTATAAGAAGAGCTATATGTAAAATGAGAATAAGTGCTCATGATCTTAGAATTGAGAAAGATAGATATAGTAAAAAATACATAGAGAGAACTCAACGTCTATGTCATCACTGCTTATCACATGGATCAAATTCTATTGAAGATGAGACCCATTTTACAGTAAATTGTCCATTATATGATGAACAGAGGAAATTATTATTTGATAAAGTTATCACTGTTTGTACTAATTTTAAAGAACTACCTAATGATAAGAAATATTTCTGGCTGTTCACAAATGAGCATTCACCAACTCTCATGTGCCTAGGAAATTACATTATTAAAGGTTTAGTAATAAGATCCAGATGTAAACAAAATATATGAAGTAATTTAATATTTTATTGTTATAAGATTTAATATAATAGTTATATAAAACACATGTTGTGTTAGGCTCTGATCCTGTCCATAACATTATAGTATGATATTAGTTTTCTGTTTTGCTTTTTCCAATCATATATATAAAAAGAAAAGGTTTACCATGAAAATTTTATATTTTGAAAATTTCAATAATTTTAGTTCTCCTTGTAGATTGAGTTACCTATAGGTGTTATTACCAATGAGAATACTAGTAGTTGTCTCATTCGACCCTATAGGTGTTATTACCAATGAGAATACTAGTAGTTGTCTCATTCGACCCTATAGGTGTTATTACCAATGAGAATACTAGTAGTTGTCTCATTCGACCCTATAGGTGTTATTACCAATGAGAATACTAGTAGTTGTCTCATTCGACCCTATAGGTGTTATTACCAATGAGAATACTAGTAGTTGTCTCATTCGACCCTATAGGTGTTATTACCAATGAGAATACTAGAAGTTGTCTCATTCGACCCTATAGGTGTTATTACCAATGAGAATACTAGTAGTTGTCTCATTCGACCCTATAGGTGTTATTACCAATGAGAATACTAGTAGTTGTCTCATTCGACCCTATAGGTGTTATTACCAATGAGAATACTAGTAGTTGTCTCATTCGACCCTATAGGTGTTATTACCAATGAGAATACTAGTAGTTGTCTCATTCGACCCTATAGGTGTTATTACCAATGAGAATACTAGTAGTTGTCTCATTCGACCCTATAGGTGTTATTACCAATGAGAATACTAGTAGTTGTCTCATTCGACCCTATAGGTGTTATTACCAATGAGAATACTAGTAGTTGTCTCATTCGACCCTATAGGTGTTATTACCAATGAGAATACTAGTAGTTGTCTCATTCGACCCTATAGGTGTTATTACCAATGAGAATACTAGTAGTTGTCTCATTCGACCCTATAGGTGTTATTACCAATGAGAATACTAGTAGTTGTCTCATTCGACCCTATAGGTGTTATTACCAATGAGAATACTAGTAGTTGTCTCATTCGACCCTATAGGTGTTATTACCAATGAGACGAGTATCAATTTCTCTGTCTATACTTTCTTTACAGCGTACGATGAAAGAATGATGAAAGTAAATCCGGAAAAGCGTCTTTAAATTTTATGACTGGATTTATAGGTATAGTATATGTTAATGTCAATGTCATGTTACATATTAATTTTTCTATCATTGGGACCAATAAAAATTTGTATTCTCCGCCGTTTGATATGCTTAAGCTTTTCAAATTTTGGTCTCGATGGTAGCTAATGAAGGTCGTACCAAAAGTCCGGAAACAACTTTTAGCAGAGAAATAACACAATTTAATAAGATTAAGAAATAACTGATAGTTTGAAAGGAGTGCACGAAGAGGCATAGTTTCAACACCAAGGAAGACTAATCGTTTCAGCGGAGTGGCCATCCGACTAGAAATAAATCTGACTTCGTTGCCTTTATCCTGGTCATTATACTGAAGATTTACTATCTGACATCAAAGACACTACTGAGTAACTTAGAAAAAAGCCGGCATTAAGTATCTTCCTTTCGACACACCACTTGTTGCTATGGATGTCGCATCCCTCTACACGAATATTCCGTAGATGGCATTGATCTATATATATAGCAACAATGAAAAAAGTTGAATATTTTACTGAAAGGTGGCATATACGTCAATAAATACGCTACACTACAAAAAACGGAATAAAAAACATATCATCGTACTTATGGATATGTATCGTAGTTAAGCATGTGTGCAATCCTCAATAAAGAATCGTCGATCGTTTGGAGGTCGGTCCAAACCTATTTTACCATGATTCTTTAGTTTAAACAGTTTAATGAAAAATGTCAAGATAAATATTACAATGTTACATAAAGTTCAAATATGGGATTCGGAAACAAATTTGGAAAAACTTTTATAAATCCGTCTCCCTAAAAAAAAATCCCATCTATTTAACAAACAATATTACGTGCCAACAGTATATCCAGTTTATGGTAGCATATGATAAAATGAATAAATACACACACAAACACACGCAAAAAAAAAAATACAACAAATAAAATAAATAAATAAAAAAAAAAAATGTGGAAAAAAAGGGAACAAGAGTGCACACGCTGAAATGTCTCGCCTTCTATACTAATCATTGATATTATGCTGATAGTCCTAAGTATAAAGCTTAGTTTTATTACAACTGTCTCATAAACTTAACATTAACCAAGATAACTAAACAAAGACCAATGAACCTTGAAAATGAGGTCAAGGTCAGATGAACCATGCCAGGCAGACATGTACAACTAACAATGCTTCTATACAACATATATAGTTGACCCATTACTTAAAGTTTAAGAAAAATAGACCAAACCACAAAAACTTAACACTGTGCAATGAACTGTGAAAATGAGGTCACCGTCAAATAAAACCTGCGCGACTGACATAAAGATCATAAAATATTTCCATACACCAAATATAGTTGACCTATGGCATACAGTATTATATTAAAAAGACCAAAACTCAAAAACTTAACTTTGACCACTGAACCATGAAAATGAGGTCAACAATGTCACATGACATCTGCCCGCTAGACATGTACACCTTACCATCATTCCATACAACAAATATAGTAGACCTATTGCATATAGTATGAGAAAAACAGACCAAAACACAAAAATTTAACTATAACCACTGAACCATGAAAATGAGGTCAAGGACAGATGACATCTGCCAGTTGGACATGTACACCTTACAGTCCTTCCATACACCGAATATACTAGCCCTATTGCTTATAGTATCTGAGATATGGACTTGACCACCAAAACTTAACCTTGATCACTGATCCATGAAATGAGGTCGAGGTCAAGTGAAAACTGTCTGACAGACATGAGGACCTTGCAAGGTACGCACTTACCAAATATAGTTATCCTATTACTTATAATAAGAGAGAATTCAACATTACAAAAAATTTGAACTTTTTTTTCAAGTGGTCACTGAACCATGAAAATGAGGTCAAGGACATTGGACATGTGACTGACGGAAACTTCGTAACATGAAGCATCTATATACAAAGTATGAAGCATCCAGGTCTTCCACCTTCTGAAATATAAAGCTTTTAAGAAGTGAGCTAACACCGCCGCCGCCGGATCACTATCCCTATGTCGAGCTTTCTGCAACAAAAGTTGCAGGCTCGACAAAACAATGACGAAAACAGTCAACTCTTATTTACTTTTCTAGACAGTCACTGGAACCAACACACACGTCCGACTATAGTCAATAACGCCGGGCAATCCACTCGATTTCACATCATATTAAAAAAAAGTCTATATATATATAATATATATACATATACTAGATTAACTTTCAAAACGTTTTGTTTTATTATGTATTCAGAAACTTTATGAAACATTTGCATATTGTCCTCGTCAGCTTTTAGACTGTCCCCATATAAGATAATCTTAAGATTAGAACAGGAGATCGTCCCGATAGTATCCCTTCGAATTTCATTATATTTTGGACATTTGAAGAACTAATGAGAGGTCGTTTCTACTTGACCACAGGAACACAGCGCGTTCTCGATTAGATTTTTTTTAAACAGATGGTCCCTTAGAACACTACTCTGGAGTTTTAGTCTTGCTAAACATATCTGTTCTCTTCTACAGCCTAAGAGAAAATACAATGGTATTTTATTATTATTTTGAGAGAGATAAGTCTTAAAACCCGATTTTGATTGATTTAGACGAATGTCGTCTGGAATATTATTCCAAAGGTTTACTACGGCTGGTAGAAATGACTTTTGATAATAGCTTGTTCTGCATAATACAGTTTGTAAATTTGAAGACCCCCTAGTCCTGTGGTCTTGCAGATCTAGTCTCTGATTTGGAACTAACACAGAAAGATAATCAGGACAATCTCCGTGAAACATTTGATGAAATTTTAATAACATGTTTATCACGTCGAGACTGGAGAGTTTCCAAACCGGTTTCATCGTACAGCAACTGTCTCGATGATTCTTAGTACCACCTGTAACGATTCTTGCTGCTTCTAGTTGTAAGTTTTCCAGAGATGTTTTTAAATAATTGGGTATGCTATCCCAGACAATGTCCCCATATTCTAAGACTGGGCGTATGAAAGATAAATGAATAGTTTCTAAATTTTCCCTTTTAAGTTTAAACTTTAACTTTCGGAATAATGCTAATCTAGGAATAGCCTTATCAATAATCATTTTTACATGATTATTCCAGCTTCCATCTTCATTTATAATAACACCTAAATGCTTGTGCGTCTCAACTTCTTTTATTATATTATTATTCATATACACTGGCGGGTGGTGGGGTTTATGGTCTTTTTTTGAAATGGTAATTATTTCTGTTTTGTTTGGGTTGAAATTGACAATCCATTGTTTAGACCAATTATGTATTTTCTCAATATCTTTATTTAGCTTTACTGCCGCTTCATATTCGTTATCAACCACTATATAAATTGAGGTGTCATCAGCAAAAAGTTTTATATCACATTCGATGTCATTAACTATGTCATTAATATAAATGAGAAATAAAATAGGACCCAAGATAGACCCTTGGGGTACCCCAGCTGAGACATGTTCGTTGTTGGACGTTTCTCCACCAATGACAACCTGTTGCCTTCTTGAGTTTAAATAGCTTTCAAACCAAAGTAACAAGTTACCATTAATTCCTATTTTTCTAAGCTTATAAAGTAAGCCTAAAAGGCTTTATGCCAAACTCGGTTGAAAGCTCGACTAATGTCACAGAAGATTACCCTGACCTCTTTCCCTTCATCTAATGCTTTACCAAAATCGTCAATGATACAGAGCAGTTGGTTTACTGTCGAATCACCAGGGATGAAACCAGACTGGAATTTTGTTAATAAAGAATTTGTAATAATAAAGTTAAAAAGGTATTTAAAAATGCCTCTCTCCATTGTCTTACCAATGTTAGACAGCAAAGATATAGGTCTATAATTTAAGTAAACATTTCTGGGCCACCTTTGTTCTTATATACAGGTATAACATTTGCTAGTAGTTTCCACACAAATATGATTCTTTATGAACTCAAAATCAAATTTGTGGAACTATATACTTATAAAAGGCTACATTTACACACCCAAGAAAATAAACCACTGAATAGAGACTTTTGTCTATTTTTGAAATAAACGAAAGTCTTGTAACTAATTGTTTTGGACATATTGTAAATATTTGTTTGTATTTGTTATCTCTGAACCAATGCATTGCATTGGCTTTATGAGAATAAAAATATCATACTTCAAATCTGATAAAATATGTTAAACAAAATCTTTCACAATATAGATCAATATATATGATTTGATGTTCAGTCAAAAATCGCTGTCGAGATTATGTTATACAGTTTTAAAAAGGCCTGATATAAATGAAATATTTGTTATCCTATCATATCTTATTAAGCTTAATCTGATTTCACAATTAACTTTCGAATTTAAAACCTCGTGAATGTCAAAAATTACAGTTTTCCCGGATACAATCCAATTCGGTTTTATTATTATTGTGCTTGCCATTCGGACTTCTCTATGGTTTCGTTACGTTTCTAGTAAAAGTCAAAGAGCAAAGAAAAATGATAGGCAGATCAGCAGAACGTCGTATTTTCTCAAGAATTATCAATGGTTTGACAAAGTTCAAATGCAAAAGACACTCTTCAACCGAATCAACCGAATCATGGGACATTGTCCCTCGAAAAGAAGTGAAAAGATTTATAATAGAATGCATGTCATCTGTTAAAACACGTCAAGATCATGCAGAAAAATTGGCAGACAATTTATCCACAGCAGACTACAGAGGACATTACAGCCATGGATTGAATAGACTCGGTAAAACTTGAAATACAACTTTTATTTATTTGATTTCATTGATTAAGTAAGTGTTGCATTTTCTAAAATTGTAAAATCGGTCCATCATTAGCTTTGTGTTAATTATAACTTTTTGTCAAATAGTGCTTCAGAGACAGACATTATTTGTACTTGGATAAGATGTTTCACTCTAGGGATTTTTTTTTTATAGATATGTATGTAAGAGATATAGATTCTGGTATAACAGAGAGAGATGGAGATCCTATGACAATTAAGGAGAGCCAAGCTACAGCTTTAGTAGATGGTCAGAATGTGCTTGGTCCAGTTGTTGGAGACTATAGCATGGAGATAGCTATACAGAAAGCAAAACAAACAGGAGTTGGTTGGGTAGCTGCAAAAGGTGTTTATTGAATATAATGATATTAATTTAAACCTATAACATCATGGAGTACTATCCATCAAGAAAATGAATGTGGTTTAGGTATAGTCTCCCTTTATCTGTTTCAGATTAGTATTGTTTATTTTATGTTTAATTTTATCTAGACATGTTAAAAAACAAATAATACTATGCTATTAATTCAAACTTGTAACCTCACAGACATGACAGTAACTCAGCATTTAAGGAGCAAGTGCAAATATTGCCTTTTTTTCTTTCCACACTCATTATAAACTACATATATTTTACAATACTTCATATGATAACAGAATACTACATATTATAACACAATACAATATATAATTACACAATGATACAAATTATAACATAATAATACATACTATAACACAATTCAATATATAATAACACAGATACAAATTATAACATAATACTACATAAAATTACACAATGTACTACATATACATGTAAGTATACAATACATTGTACTACATATGATTACACAATACTACATATAGTAACACAATATACTACATATAATTACACAATACTACATATACATGTAGTAACACAATGTACTACATATAATTATACAATACATTGTACTACATATAATTACACAATACTACATATAGTAACATAATATACTACATATAATTACAACCTCAACTAAGTAATTCAGAACAAGAAAATTGTAAAAAAAACAAGTTAAATTTGTAGAAGTTTGGGACAAAGAAAATGATGATGATGAAAGAGGACTGCAAAATAAAACTGTGATAATTCATTGGTTTACAATGTTTTCTCTATTTTATAGTAAAGCCTATCTTATGTATGTTAGCTTGTTAGGTTCTTAGACAATAGAGGATAGGGATACATTGGATTTGTGTTATTAGGCTTTTATTCTGAAATTCTGACTACATATATACACCGGTATATAAATTATACATACATTTTTTCTAGGTTCAAATCATTATGGAATAGCTGGATGGTATGCCATGAAAGCTGTAGACCATGGCCTTCTGGTAAGTCAAAAAGTAATAAAAAATCAAATATTGACCTATCTCATGATTTCCCCCAAATCACAACAGTTAAGATTGCAAAATAAGAAAACATCTGTTTTTGAACAATACATTTTGAGCCATAATCAGATTCTATTGATTTTTGGATAGTAGGTTTTTGAACCAAAAAAAGCCTGAATTTTTGGTCACACTGATCTATATTATTACAACAATCAATAATTTGAGCAGTTTTTGAGTTTTCTATCTTTTGACACAAATTAACAGCTGAGTACAATATTTATCCCTAACTCAAACAAACAAATGTCAATAAAATCAAACAGACAAATAAAAAGATCAAACAATAAAATCAAACTGTTTCTTCTACCAAAAACCAATAAAGATTCTTATGTTGTGCTGTAGCACCATTGTAGTAGATGAGGGGAGGGTTGAGGGCTCACAAACATATTGTAGTAGATGAGGGGAGGGTTGAGGGCTCACAAACATATTGTAGTAGATGAGGGGAGGGTTGAAAGCTCACAAACATATTGTAGTAGATGAGGGGAGGGTTGAGGGCTCACAAACATATTGTAGTAGATGAGGGGAGGGTTGAGGGCTCACAAACATATTGAAGCTGCAACATTACAAAAAATACATATATAGTCCTATATAAAGGAATAAAGTTATTAATATGCACTGTGCTCAACCATAAGAAAATAAGGAAAATAAAGGGAGTAAATCTTAGATTAAATTAATATGCAAAACAAAATAATTTTAAACTTTTGCAGATGTTGACAAAAAGTTTTAGAGCTGAAACAAAAGCTATGGTCCATGTAAATATAAAACTGATTAATTAATTTATTTTTGATTTCAGGGTTTATCCTTCACCAACACATCACCACTTGAAGTTCCAACCAGAGCAAGAAAGGTATACTGTTTTCTATCATTTAAGCCTGTTTATTGTAATGAGATGTTCATACTGCTTGGAAACATTAATGAAAATCAATCTGTTTTTCTGTGGAAAATTGTTTAAAAGTTTGAAAAAAGACCACGTAAAACATAGAGCAAGCAACATAGGAATGTTGAATTGAACACCTGTTTAATCTAATAAAGAAAATCTTCAGTGCTGTACCTTATAGACAGCATTTAAAAAATATCTGATTTGTTTACTCTTTTGGTGCAACAACACAGAGATTGGTCAAAAGTTGAGTCAAATCATTTCTAAGTGGCTGTAAGTCTGCCTTCAAAACTCACAGATAATTTTCTTTTAAATTCATATGTTGTATTTGATTGGTCAATAATAAAGAGACAAATATTTTCTTTGAAGATGGTCAAATGTAACAACTTATGCTATGATTTATTTGCTTTGAGTGATATCTTATTTTTGTAAACTATTGTACTTTCAGCCTACACTGGGAACAAATCCTTTAAGTTTGGCTGTACCTGCTAAAGACAATGATAGTTTTGTGTTAGATATGGCCACCACTACTGTAGCTCTTGGTAAAGTATGTTGGTTTTGTTTGCATGTTTTGGTGTTATCCTTTACTTTGTGTTAGATATGGCCACCACTACTGTAGCTCTTGGTAAAGTATGTTGGTTTTGTTTGTATGTTTTGGTGTTATCCTTTACTTTGTTTTATTCTTCTTCAATCCTCTTTCACAACATAAAAGATGAGATGTATGCAAGTGAAGGCAGTAGCTGTTCATCAGAAACTACTGAAATGTAGTTCATGCCATTTACAACAGTTCTAAGGAGGAAAACAATAACTGAAAAGTCTGAAATTATGAATGCAACTTTTACTTTTACAAACCTGATACTGGTCATGTTCTCTCAATATATGTCATATAGCAACCTGGTAAACAGGGAACTTTGAAATACAAATTTGTTTCTAAAAATTATAGCATCACATCCATTATGCAGCCTATAAGAAAACATGCATGGAATTGACTTTCAATCCTGCTTACACCAACAATACAATACCTACTATATATTTTGCATGATTAATAACCTTTTTAAAACCACTGTTTTATTAATTATTTTCAATTTACTTCATTAACCAGTAGACTCTACTAAACATTCTGATGATTCAATTTCAGCTAGAAACACTTGATATAGAATTTATTTTTGATTAATTTACTGACTTTTGGACTAACAATAAAATTGGTATGGTATACTCAGAAGTTGAGAAAATTTATAAGAATTAAATAGTTGACTTATTATTTCAGAATTTCATATATGAAAATTATTTCAACCTCAAGACTGACTTTGTAAAGGGGACTTATTTATCAATTAAAGATTTTAGTATAAGAAGAGCTATATGTAAAATGAGAATAAGTGCTCATGATCTTAGAATTGAGAAAGATAGATATAGTAAAAAATACATAGAGAGAACTCAACGTCTATGTCATCACTGCTTATCACATGGATCAAATTCTATTGAAGATGAGACCCATTTTACAGTAAATTGTCCATTATATGATGAACAGAGGAAATTATTATTTGATAAAGTTATCACTGTTTGTACTAATTTTAAAGAACTACCTAATGATAAGAAATATTTCTGGCTGTTCACAAATGAGCATTCACCAACTCTCATGTGCCTAGGAAATTACATTATTAAAGGTTTAGTAATAAGATCCAGATGTAAACAAAATATATGAAGTAATTTAATATTTTATTGTTATAAGATTTAATATAATAGTTATATAAAACACATGTTGTGTTAGGCTCTGATCCTGTCCATAACATTATAGTATGATATTAGTTTTCTGTTTTGCTTTTTCCAATCATATATATAAAAAGAAAAGGTTTACCATGAAAATTTTATATTTTGAAAATTTCAATAATTTTAGTTCTCCTTGTAGATTGAGTTACCTATAGGTGTTATTACCAATGAGAATACTAGTAGTTGTCTCATTCGACCCTATAGGTGTTATTACCAATGAGAATACTAGTAGTTGTCTCATTCGACCCTATAGGTGTTATTACCAATGAGAATACTAGTAGTTGTCTCATTCGACCCTATAGGTGTTATTACCAATGAGAATACTAGTAGTTGTCTCATTCGACCCTATAGGTGTTATTACCAATGAGAATACTAGTAGTTGTCTCATTCGACCCTATAGGTGTTATTACCAATGAGAATACTAGAAGTTGTCTCATTCGACCCTATAGGTGTTATTACCAATGAGAATACTAGTAGTTGTCTCATTCGACCCTATAGGTGTTATTACCAATGAGAATACTAGTAGTTGTCTCATTCGACCCTATAGGTGTTATTACCAATGAGAATACTAGTAGTTGTCTCATTCGACCCTATAGGTGTTATTACCAATGAGAATACTAGTAGTTGTCTCATTCGACCCTATAGGTGTTATTACCAATGAGAATACTAGTAGTTGTCTCATTCGACCCTATAGGTGTTATTACCAATGAGAATACTAGTAGTTGTCTCATTCGACCCTATAGGTGTTATTACCAATGAGAATACTAGTAGTTGTCTCATTCGACCCTATAGGTGTTATTACCAATGAGAATACTAGTAGTTGTCTCATTCGACCCTATAGGTGTTATTACCAATGAGACGAGTATCAATTTCTCTGTCTATACTTTCTTTACAGCGTACGATGAAAGAATGATGAAAGTAAATCCGGAAAAGCGTCTTTAAATTTTATGACTGGATTTATAGGTATAGTATATGTTAATGTCAATGTCATGTTACATATTAATTTTTCTATCATTGGGACCAATAAAAATTTGTATTCTCCGCCGTTTGATATGCTTAAGCTTTTCAAATTTTGGTCTCGATGGTAGCTAATGAAGGTCGTACCAAAAGTCCGGAAACAACTTTTAGCAGAGAAATAACACAATTTAATAAGATTAAGAAATAACTGATAGTTTGAAAGGAGTGCACGAAGAGGCATAGTTTCAACACCAAGGAAGACTAATCGTTTCAGCGGAGTGGCCATCCGACTAGAAATAAATCTGACTTCGTTGCCTTTATCCTGGTCATTATACTGAAGATTTACTATCTGACATCAAAGACACTACTGAGTAACTTAGAAAAAAGCCGGCATTAAGTATCTTCCTTTCGACACACCACTTGTTGCTATGGATGTCGCATCCCTCTACACGAATATTCCGTAGATGGCATTGATCTATATATATAGCAACAATGAAAAAAGTTGAATATTTTACTGAAAGGTGGCATATACGTCAATAAATACGCTACACTACAAAAAACGGAATAAAAAACATATCATCGTACTTATGGATATGTATCGTAGTTAAGCATGTGTGCAATCCTCAATAAAGAATCGTCGATCGTTTGGAGGTCGGTCCAAACCTATTTTACCATGATTCTTTAGTTTAAACAGTTTAATGAAAAATGTCAAGATAAATATTACAATGTTACATAAAGTTCAAATATGGGATTCGGAAACAAATTTGGAAAAACTTTTATAAATCCGTCTCCCTAAAAAAAAATCCCATCTATTTAACAAACAATATTACGTGCCAACAGTATATCCAGTTTATGGTAGCATATGATAAAATGAATAAATACACACACAAACACACGCAAAAAAAAAAATACAACAAATAAAATAAATAAATAAAAAAAAAAAATGTGGAAAAAAAGGGAACAAGAGTGCACACGCTGAAATGTCTCGCCTTCTATACTAATCATTGATATTATGCTGATAGTCCTAAGTATAAAGCTTAGTTTTATTACAACTGTCTCATAAACTTAACATTAACCAAGATAACTAAACAAAGACCAATGAACCTTGAAAATGAGGTCAAGGTCAGATGAACCATGCCAGGCAGACATGTACAACTAACAATGCTTCTATACAACATATATAGTTGACCCATTACTTAAAGTTTAAGAAAAATAGACCAAACCACAAAAACTTAACACTGTGCAATGAACTGTGAAAATGAGGTCACCGTCAAATAAAACCTGCGCGACTGACATAAAGATCATAAAATATTTCCATACACCAAATATAGTTGACCTATGGCATACAGTATTATATTAAAAAGACCAAAACTCAAAAACTTAACTTTGACCACTGAACCATGAAAATGAGGTCAACAATGTCACATGACATCTGCCCGCTAGACATGTACACCTTACCATCATTCCATACAACAAATATAGTAGACCTATTGCATATAGTATGAGAAAAACAGACCAAAACACAAAAATTTAACTATAACCACTGAACCATGAAAATGAGGTCAAGGACAGATGACATCTGCCAGTTGGACATGTACACCTTACAGTCCTTCCATACACCGAATATACTAGCCCTATTGCTTATAGTATCTGAGATATGGACTTGACCACCAAAACTTAACCTTGATCACTGATCCATGAAATGAGGTCGAGGTCAAGTGAAAACTGTCTGACAGACATGAGGACCTTGCAAGGTACGCACTTACCAAATATAGTTATCCTATTACTTATAATAAGAGAGAATTCAACATTACAAAAAATTTGAACTTTTTTTTCAAGTGGTCACTGAACCATGAAAATGAGGTCAAGGACATTGGACATGTACTGACGGAAACTTCGTAACATGAAGCATCTATATACAAAGTATGAAGCATCCAGGTCTTCCACCTTCTGAAATATAAAGCTTTTAAGAAGTGAGCTAACACCGCCGCCGCCGGATCACTATCCCTATGTCGAGCTTTCTGCAACAAAAGTTGCAGGCTCGACAAAACAATGACGAAAACAGTCAACTCTTATTTACTTTTCTAGACAGTCACTGGAACCAACACACACGTCCGACTATAGTCAATAACGCCGGGCAATCCACTCGATTTCACATCATATTAAAAAAAAGTCTATAATATATATAATATATATACATATACTAGATTAACTTTCAAAACGTTTTGTTTTATTATGTATTCAGAAACTTTATGAAACATTTGCATATTGTCCTCGTCAGCTTTTAGACTGTCCCCATATAAGATAATCTTAAGATTAGAACAGGAGATCGTCCCGATAGTATCCCTTCGAATTTCATTATATTTTGGACATTTGAAGAACTAATGAGAGGTCGTTTCTACTTGACCACAGGAACACAGCGCGTTCTCGATTAGATTTTTTTTAAACAGATGGTCCCTTAGAACACTACTCTGGAGTTTTAGTCTTGCTAAACATATCTGTTCTCTTCTACAGCCTAAGAGAAAATACAATGGTATTTTATTATTATTTTGAGAGAGATAAGTCTTAAAACCCGATTTTGATTGATTTAGACGAATGTCGTCTGGAATATTATTCCAAAGGTTTACTACGGCTGGTAGAAATGACTTTTGATAATAGCTTGTTCTGCATAATACAGTTTGTAAATTTGAAGACCCCCTAGTCCTGTGGTCTTGCAGATCTAGTCTCTGATTTGGAACTAACACAGAAAGATAATCAGGACAATCTCCGTGAAACATTTGATGAAATTTTAATAACATGTTTATCACGTCGAGACTGGAGAGTTTCCAAACCGGTTTCATCGTACAGCAACTGTCTCGATGATTCTTAGTACCACCTGTAACGATTCTTGCTGCTTCTAGTTGTAAGTTTTCCAGAGATGTTTTTAAATAATTGGGTATGCTATCCCAGACAATGTCCCCATATTCTAAGACTGGGCGTATGAAAGATAAATGAATAGTTTCTAAATTTTCCCTTTTAAGTTTAAACTTTAACTTTCGGAATAATGCTAATCTAGGAATAGCCTTATCAATAATCATTTTTACATGATTATTCCAGCTTCCATCTTCATTTATAATAACACCTAAATGCTTGTGCGTCTCAACTTCTTTTATTATATTATTATTCATATACACTGGCGGGTGGTGGGGTTTATGGTCTTTTTTTGAAATGGTAATTATTTCTGTTTTGTTTGGGTTGAAATTGACAATCCATTGTTTAGACCAATTATGTATTTTCTCAATATCTTTATTTAGCTTTACTGCCGCTTCATATTCGTTATCAACCACTATATAAATTGAGGTGTCATCAGCAAAAAGTTTTATATCACATTCGATGTCATTAACTATGTCATTAATATAAATGAGAAATAAAATAGGACCCAAGATAGACCCTTGGGGTACCCCAGCTGAGACATGTTCGTTGTTGGACGTTTCTCCACCAATGACAACCTGTTGCCTTCTTGAGTTTAAATAGCTTTCAAACCAAAGTAACAAGTTACCATTAATTCCTATTTTTCTAAGCTTATAAAGTAAGCCTAAAAGGCTTTATGCCAAACTCGGTTGAAAGCTCGACTAATGTCACAGAAGATTACCCTGACCTCTTTCCCTTCATCTAATGCTTTACCAAAATCGTCAATGATACAGAGCAGTTGGTTTACTGTCGAATCACCAGGGATGAAACCAGACTGGAATTTTGTTAATAAAGAATTTGTAATAATAAAGTTAAAAAGGTATTTAAAAATGCCTCTCTCCATTGTCTTACCAATGTTAGACAGCAAAGATATAGGTCTATAATTTAAGTAAACATTTCTGGGCCACCTTTGTTCTTATATACAGGTATAACATTTGCTAGTAGTTTCCACACAAATATGATTCTTTATGAACTCAAAATCAAATTTGTGGAACTATATACTTATAAAAGGCTACATTTACACACCCAAGAAAATAAACCACTGAATAGAGACTTTTGTCTATTTTTGAAATAAACGAAAGTCTTGTAACTAATTGTTTTGGACATATTGTAAATATTTGTTTGTATTTGTTATCTCTGAACCAATGCATTGCATTGGCTTTATGAGAATAAAAATATCATACTTCAAATCTGATAAAATATGTTAAACAAAATCTTTCACAATATAGATCAATATATATGATTTGATGTTCAGTCAAAAATCGCTGTCGAGATTATGTTATACAGTTTTAAAAAGGCCTGATATAAATGAAATATTTGTTATCCTATCATATCTTATTAAGCTTAATCTGATTTCACAATTAACTTTCGAATTTAAAACCTCGTGAATGTCAAAAATTACAGTTTTCCCGGATACAATCCAATTCGGTTTTATTATTATTGTGCTTGCCATTCGGACTTCTCTATGGTTTCGTTACGTTTCTAGTAAAAGTCAAAGAGCAAAGAAAAATGATAGGCAGATCAGCAGAACGTCGTATTTTCTCAAGAATTATCAATGGTTTGACAAAGTTCAAATGCAAAAGACACTCTTCAACCGAATCATGGGACATTGTCCCTCGAAAAGAAGTGAAAAGATTTATAATAGAATGCATGTCATCTGTTAAAACACGTCAAGATCATGCAGAAAAATTGGCAGACAATTTATCCACAGCAGACTACAGAGGACATTACAGCCATGGATTGAATAGACTCGGTAAAACTTGAAATACAACTTTTATTTATTTGATTTCATTGATTAAGTAAGTGTTGCATTTTCTAAAATTGTAAAATCGGTCCATCATTAGCTTTGTGTTAATTATAACTTTTTGTCAAATAGTGCTTCAGAGACAGACATTATTTGTACTTGGATAAGATGTTTCACTCTAGGGATTTTTTTTTTATAGATATGTATGTAAGAGATATAGATTCTGGTATAACAGAGAGAGATGGAGATCCTATGACAATTAAGGAGAGCCAAGCTACAGCTTTAGTAGATGGTCAGAATGTGCTTGGTCCAGTTGTTGGAGACTATAGCATGGAGATAGCTATACAGAAAGCAAAACAAACAGGAGTTGGTTGGGTAGCTGCAAAAGGTGTTTATTGAATATAATGATATTAATTTAAACCTATAACATCATGGAGTACTATCCATCAAGAAAATGAATGTGGTTTAGGTATAGTCTCCCTTTATCTGTTTCAGATTAGTATTGTTTATTTTATGTTTAATTTTATCTAGACATGTTAAAAAACAAATAATACTATGCTATTAATTCAAACTTGTAACCTCACAGACATGACAGTAACTCAGCATTTAAGGAGCAAGTGCAAATATTGCCTTTTTTTCTTTCCACACTCATTATAAACTACATATATTTTACAATACTTCATATGATAACAGAATACTACATATTATAACACAATACAATATATAATTACACAATGATACAAATTATAACATAATAATACATACTATAACACAATTCAATATATAATAACACAGATACAAATTATAACATAATACTACATAAAATTACACAATGTACTACATATACATGTAAGTATACAATACATTGTACTACATATGATTACACAATACTACATATAGTAACACAATATACTACATATAATTACACAATACTACATATACATGTAGTAACACAATGTACTACATATAATTATACAATACATTGTACTACATATAATTACACAATACTACATATAGTAACATAATATACTACATATAATTACAACCTCAACTAAGTAATTCAGAACAAGAAAATTGTAAAAAAAACAAGTTAAATTTGTAGAAGTTTGGGACAAAGAAAATGATGATGATGAAAGAGGACTGCAAAATAAAACTGTGATAATTCATTGGTTTACAATGTTTTCTCTATTTTATAGTAAAGCCTATCTTATGTATGTTAGCTTGTTAGGTTCTTAGACAATAGAGGATAGGGATACATTGGATTTGTGTTATTAGGCTTTTATTCTGAAATTCTGACTACATATATACACCGGTATATAAATTATACATACATTTTTTCTAGGTTCAAATCATTATGGAATAGCTGGATGGTATGCCATGAAAGCTGTAGACCATGGCCTTCTGGTAAGTCAAAAAGTAATAAAAAATCAAATATTGACCTATCTCATGATTTCCCCCAAATCACAACAGTTAAGATTGCAAAATAAGAAAACATCTGTTTTTGAACAATACATTTTGAGCCATAATCAGATTCTATTGATTTTTGGATAGTAGGTTTTTGAACCAAAAAAAGCCTGAATTTTTGGTCACACTGATCTATATTATTACAACAATCAATAATTTGAGCAGTTTTTGAGTTTTCTATCTTTTGACACAAATTAACAGCTGAGTACAATATTTATCCCTAACTCAAACAAACAAATGTCAATAAAATCAAACAGACAAATAAAAAGATCAAACAATAAAATCAAACTGTTTCTTCTACCAAAAACCAATAAAGATTCTTATGTTGTGCTGTAGCACCATTGTAGTAGATGAGGGGAGGGTTGAGGGCTCACAAACATATTGTAGTAGATGAGGGGAGGGTTGAGGGCTCACAAACATATTGTAGTAGATGAGGGGAGGGTTGAAAGCTCACAAACATATTGTAGTAGATGAGGGGAGGGTTGAGGGCTCACAAACATATTGTAGTAGATGAGGGGAGGGTTGAGGGCTCACAAACATATTGAAGCTGCAACATTACAAAAAATACATATATAGTCCTATATAAAGGAATAAAGTTATTAATATGCACTGTGCTCAACCATAAGAAAATAAGGAAAATAAAGGGAGTAAATCTTAGATTAAATTAATATGCAAAACAAAATAATTTTAAACTTTTGCAGATGTTGACAAAAAGTTTTAGAGCTGAAACAAAAGCTATGGTCCATGTAAATATAAAACTGATTAATTAATTTATTTTTGATTTCAGGGTTTATCCTTCACCAACACATCACCACTTGAAGTTCCAACCAGAGCAAGAAAGGTATACTGTTTTCTATCATTTAAGCCTGTTTATTGTAATGAGATGTTCATACTGCTTGGAAACATTAATGAAAATCAATCTGTTTTTCTGTGGAAAATTGTTTAAAAGTTTGAAAAAAGACCACGTAAAACATAGAGCAAGCAACATAGGAATGTTGAATTGAACACCTGTTTAATCTAATAAAGAAAATCTTCAGTGCTGTACCTTATAGACAGCATTTAAAAAATATCTGATTTGTTTACTCTTTTGGTGCAACAACACAGAGATTGGTCAAAAGTTGAGTCAAATCATTTCTAAGTGGCTGTAAGTCTGCCTTCAAAACTCACAGATAATTTTCTTTTAAATTCATATGTTGTATTTGATTGGTCAATAATAAAGAGACAAATATTTTCTTTGAAGATGGTCAAATGTAACAACTTATGCTATGATTTATTTGCTTTGAGTGATATCTTATTTTTGTAAACTATTGTACTTTCAGCCTACACTGGGAACAAATCCTTTAAGTTTGGCTGTACCTGCTAAAGACAATGATAGTTTTGTGTTAGATATGGCCACCACTACTGTAGCTCTTGGTAAAGTATGTTGTTTTGTTTGCATGTTTTGGTGTTATCCTTTACTTTGTGTTAGATATGGCCACCACTACTGTAGCTCTTGGTAAAGTATGTTGGTTTTGTTTGTATGTTTTGGTGTTATCCTTTACTTTGTTTTATTCTTCTTCAATCCTCTTTCACAACATAAAAGATGAGATGTATGCAAGTGAAGGCAGTAGCTGTTCATCAGAAACTACTGAAATGTAGTTCATGCCATTTACAACAGTTCTAAGGAGGAAAACAATAACTGAAAAGTCTGAAATTATGAATGCAACTTTTACTTTTACAAACCTGATACTGGTCATGTTCTCTCAATATATGTCATATAGCAACCTGGTAAACAGGGAACTTTGAAATACAAATTTGTTTCTAAAAATTATAGCATCACATCCATTATGCAGCCTATAAGAAAACATGCATGGAATTGACTTTCAATCCTGCTTACACCAACAATACAATACCTACTATATATTTTGCATGATTAATAACCTTTTTAAAACCACTGTTTTATTAATTATTTTCAATTTACTTCATTAACCAGTAGACTCTACTAAACATTCTGATGATTCAATTTCAGCTAGAAACACTTGATATAGAATTTATTTTTGATTAATTTACTGACTTTTGGACTAACAATAAAATTGGTATGGTATACTCAGAAGTTGAGAAAATTTATAAGAATTAAATAGTTGACTTATTATTTCAGAATTTCATATATGAAAATTATTTCAACCTCAAGACTGACTTTGTAAAGGGGACTTATTTATCAATTAAAGATTTTAGTATAAGAAGAGCTATATGTAAAATGAGAATAAGTGCTCATGATCTTAGAATTGAGAAAGATAGATATAGTAAAAAATACATAGAGAGAACTCAACGTCTATGTCATCACTGCTTATCACATGGATCAAATTCTATTGAAGATGAGACCCATTTTACAGTAAATTGTCCATTATATGATGAACAGAGGAAATTATTATTTGATAAAGTTATCACTGTTTGTACTAATTTTAAAGAACTACCTAATGATAAGAAATATTTCTGGCTGTTCACAAATGAGCATTCACCAACTCTCATGTGCCTAGGAAATTACATTATTAAAGGTTTAGTAATAAGATCCAGATGTAAACAAAATATATGAAGTAATTTAATATTTTATTGTTATAAGATTTAATATAATAGTTATATAAAACACATGTTGTGTTAGGCTCTGATCCTGTCCATAACATTATAGTATGATATTAGTTTTCTGTTTTGCTTTTTCCAATCATATATATAAAAAGAAAAGGTTTACCATGAAAATTTTATATTTTGAAAATTTCAATAATTTTAGTTCTCCTTGTAGATTGAGTTACATGACAGAAAACAGATCTCAATACCAGATGGTTGGGGCGTTGACAGTCAAGGAAAGGTAATTTATACTTTCATTACCAGGTGGCAGCACTCATTCTTCTTCTGGCTAAATTTTGCTGTCAATATATGTTTATTGTTGGAGACCATTAGACCTCCAAAGATCTTTTCTGATTTTTCTCTTGTTTATTTGCTGCTGCTCCATTGATGTTTAACATTTGAAAACTATTATAAAGGGAGATAATCTGACAGAGCAAAAATGTTGAGAAAGTTATAATCTACCTATTGTCAATTTTGAGCAAAAGTGTTGGATAACCTCTCAAAGGAGTAATATTTCTTTTTAAAATAATATATACCAATGTTTTTGAATTTTAGGCTATTATCTTGATTTTGTCTTTCAATGATGATCTTTATCCATTTTGATGTGTTTTTCTTGAAGACAGAGAAAGTGGAAACATAAAAAAATTATTGTCATTATAAGATCTATTAAATTGCCTAAAGAACAGAAATCTCCAATCTACTCCAATAGTAGTTATGGCCTTTTAATGACCAGTTTTTTTAGCTTTTGTTGGAAATTATCAGAGATTTTAATTGTGTGTTTTAACAGATGTGTAATGTTGCTAAACCAGTCATAGAAGCTGGTGGACTGATGCCTTTAGGAGGATCAGAAATGACAGGTCAGTGTCAAATTATATATATATACATATAGTGTTTATTCCAAAAATTGTGGCAAAATGATCATTTGCTCTCAAGTTCTCAACTCAGATTGACAAATATGAAAGACTGTCAAAGAAACGAAATGAAAAGCAATTTTGAATAAAGGATAAAGAAAACTGATGTGAAATATTTAAAATAAAATTATTAACATTTGAATAATAGCAATGTACAAACTATTTATCTCTGTATAGGTGTAATTGCTGCTTAGAGTATAGCCACAAATTAAATGCATATTATGGACGAAAAAGATATGTTATTGTAATATGGCTGGCACATAGAGCATGAATTTTAAATTTGTAGTTCACAAAACAACAATTCATAGGAAAACATGTCACCCTACTAAAAGTTCTGACTTAAAGCAAACTTGTCTTTACTACCTTAATGCTGTTTGTTAAGCAAAAAAGGAGAATCATGGTATACCGCCATCTAGGATTGCACAATCGCAGTACAAAATCGGTCTAATTATTTGCCTAAATCTGCAAATTTGGAGACAGATTTGCAATTCAATGGTTAGACTGTTTGTTCTATTTGAAGACAAATTGTTAATTAATTGTATTATTCAAAATATTTTTTACAAATATCAATTTTTTTGATATAAAAATTAATTTTTTCAAATGAGCCATTTAAGGGAAATAACTCTTTTAGTACAAAATTTATACTGGACTAATAGGGAAATTTTTTATTTTTACTTGTAGCAAGAAAACAAGTTAGGTGACACCATGTTTTCTTTTTATTTTCTTAAAACATATTATGAAACCTTTCTTCTCACAATTTATTTCAAAATTCTATCTCAAAGAATTTTTTTTATGCACACTAATGTGTTTTTTCATGAACAAACTAACCAAATTTTGGCAGTTTTCAACGACCCATAGCATGAAAAATAGCATGGTGACCCATACTTTTTATTAAATTTTTGAAATAAAATCTTCATTTTGGCAAATTATGAAAAAATTCTGTCTCAAAAAATATATACTTGTGATCTACCTTAAAGCAAACTTGTCTTTTAATACTACCTTAATGCTGTTTGTTAAGCAAAAAAGAAGTTAATTCCAATTTTAAAAGGCTTTGGTTTGACGATCCCAGGTTTTTAACAACCTTCAGCATAGGATGTGACACACTACATCTAGACCACTAATGCTGTTTAATTCTAGAAGATAACAGCCTTCTGCTCCATGGTCAATCTGAAGCACAGTATTTGGTGTCTTTTTATGAAATTACTTATGGTTCACTTCATTTTACAAGGCAGTAACTCATACAAACACTTTACTTATATGGTTCACTTCATTTTACAAGGCAGTAACTCATACAAACACTTTACTTATATGGTCCACTTCATTTTACAAGGCAGTAACTCATACAAACACTTTACTTATACGGTCCACTTCATTTTACAAGGCAGTAACTCATACAAACACTTTACTTATACGGTCCACTTCATTTTACAAGGCAGTAACTCATACAAACACTTTACTTATACGGTCCACTTCATTTTACAAGGCAGTCACTCATACAAACACTTTACTTATACGGTCCACTTCATTTTACAAGGCAGTAACTCATACAAACACTTTACTTATACGGTCAACTTCATTTTACAAGGTAGTAACTCATACAAACACTTAACTTATACGGTCCACTTCATTTTACAATGCAGTAACTCATACAAACACTTTACTTATACAGTCCACTTCATTTTACAAGGCAGTAACTCATACAAACACTTTACTTATATGGTTCACTTCATTTTACAAGGCAGTAACTCATACAAACACTTTACTTATATGGTTCACTTCAATTTACAAGGCAGTAACTCATACAAACACTTTACTTATATGGTCCACTTCATTTTACAAGGCAGTAACTCATACAAACACTTTACTTATATGGTCCACTTCATTTTACAAGGCAGTAACTCATACAAACACTTTACTTATATGGTTCACTTCATTTTACAAGGCAGTAACTCATACAAACACTTTACTTATACGGTCCACTTCATTTTACAAGGCAGTAACTCATACAAACACTTTACTTATACGGTCCACTTCATTTTACAAGGCAGTAACTCATACAAACACTTTACTTATACGGTCCACTTCATTTTACAAGGCAGTAACTCATACAAACACTTTACTTATACGGTCCACTTCATTTTACAAGGCAGTAACTCATACAAACACTTTACCTATATGGTCCACTTCATTTTACAAGGCAGTAACTCATACAAACACTTTACTTATATGGTCCACTTCATTTTACAAGGCAGTAACTCATACAAACACTTTACTTATGCGGTTCACTTCATTTTACAAGGCAGTAACTCATACAAACACTTTACTTATACGGTCCACTTCATTTTACAAGGCAGTAACTCATACAAACACTTTACTTATACGGTCCACTTCATTTTACAAGGAAGTAACTCATACAAACACTTTACTTATACGGTCCATTTTACAAGGCAGTAACTCATACAAACACTTTACTTATATGGTTCACTTCATTTTACAAGGCAGTAACTCATACCAACACTTTACTTATATGGTCCACTTCATTTTACAAGTCAGTAACTCATACAAACACTTTACTTATATGGTTCACTTCATTTTACAAGGCAGTAACTCATACAAACACTTTACTTATATGGTTCACTTCATTTTACAAGGCAGTAACTCATACCAACACTTTACTTATATGGTCCACTTCATTTTACAAGGCAGTATCTCATACCTACACTTTACTTATATGGTTCACTTCATTTTACAAGGCAGTAGCTCATACAAACACTTTACTTATA
Source organism: Mytilus edulis (assembly GCA_019925275.1). Classification (NCBI taxonomy): domain Eukaryota; kingdom Metazoa; phylum Mollusca; class Bivalvia; order Mytilida; family Mytilidae; genus Mytilus; species Mytilus edulis. The sequence goes on from CM034349.1 coordinate 3,690,363, forward strand.
TGGTCCACTTCATTTTACAAGGCAGTATCTCATACCTTCACTTTACTTATATGGTTCACTTCATTTTACAAGGCAGTAGCTCATACAAACACCTTACTTATATGGTTCACTTCATTTTACAAGGCAGTAACTCTTACAAACACTTTACTTATATGGTCCACTTCATTTTACAAGGCAGTAACTCATACCTACACATTACTTATACAGTCCACTTCATTTTACAAGGCAGTATCTCATACCTACACTTTACTTATATGGTTCACTTCATTTTACAAGGCAGTAGCTCATACAAACACCTTACTTATATGGTTCACTTCATTTTACAAGGCAGTAACTCTTACAAACACTTTACTTATATGGTTCACTTCATTTTACAAGGCAGTAGCTCATACCTACACTTTACTTATATGGTTCACTTCATTTTACAAGGCAGTATCTCATACCTACACTTTACTTATATGGTTCACTTCATTTTACAAGGCAGTAGCTCATACAAACACCTTACTTATATGGTTCACTTCATTTTACAAGGCAGTAACTCAATACAAACACTTTACTTATACGGTTCACTTCATTTTACAAGGCAGTAACTCATACAAACACTTTACTTATACTCCACTTCATTTTACAAGGCAGTAACTCATACAAACACTTTACTTATAGGTTCACGTTCATTTTACAAGGCAGTAAAATCATACAAACACTTTACTTTAATGTCCACTTCATTTTACAAGGCAGTAACTCATACAAACACTTTACTTATATGGTCCACTTCATTTTACAAGGCAGTTAACTCATACAAACACTTTACTTATATGGTCCACTTCATTTTACAAGGCAGTAACTCATTACAAACACTTTACTTATACAGTTCACTTCATTTTACAAGGCAGTAACTCATACAAACACTTTACTTATATGGTTCACTTCATTTTACAAGGCAGTAACTCATACAAACACTTTACTTATACGGTCCCCTTCATTTTACAAGGAAGTAACTCATACAAACACTTTACTTATATACGGTCCATTTTACAAGGCAGTAACTCATACAAACACTTTACTTATATGGTTCACTTCATTTTACAAGGCAGTAACTCATACCAACACTTTACTTATATGGTCCACTTCATTTTACAAGTCAGTAACTCATTACATAACCATACTTACTTATAGGTTCACTTCATTTTACAAGGCAGTAACTCATACAAACACTTTACTTATAGGTTCACTTCATTTTACAAGGCAGTAACTCATACAACACTTTACTTATATGGTCCACTTCATTTTACAAGGCAGTATCTCATACCTACACTTTACTTATATGGTTCACTTCATTTTACAAGGTCAGTAGCTCATACAAACACTTTACTTATATGGTCCACTTCATTTTACAAGGCAGTATCTCATACATACACTTTACTTATAGGTTCACTTCATTTTACAAGGCAGTAGCTTATACAAACACCTTTACTTATATGGTTCACTTCATTTTACAAGGCAGTAACTCTTACAAACACTTTACTTATATGGTCCACTTCATTTTACAAGGCAGTAACTCATACCTACACTTTACTTATATGGTCCACTTCATTTTACAAGGCAGTATCTCATACCTACACTTTACTTATATGGTCCACTTCATTTTACAAGGCAGTAGACTCATACAAACACTTACTTATATGGTCACTTCATTTTACAAGGCAGTAACTCTTACAAACACTTTACTTATATGGTTCACTTCATTTTACAAGGCAGTAGCTCATACTACACTTTACTTATATGGTTCACTTCATTTTACAAGGCAGTAACTCATACCATACACTTTACTTATATGGTTCACTTCATTTTACAAGGCAGTAGCTCATACAAACACCTTACTATATGGTTCACTTCATTTTACAAGGCAGTAACTCTTACAAACACTTTACTTATATGGTCCACTTCATTTTACAAGGCAGTAACTCATACCTACACTTTACTTATACAGTTCACTTCATTTTACAAGGCAGTATCTCATACCTACACTTTACTTATATGGTCCACTTCATTTTACAAGGCAGTAACTCATACCAACACTTTACTTATACGGTCCACTTCTTTTTACAAGGCAGTAACTCATACAACACTTTACTTATATGGTCCACTTCATTTTACAAGGCAGTAACTCATACAAACACTTTACTTATATGGTTCACTTCATTTTACAAGTCAGTAACTCATACCAACACTTTACTTATACGGTCCACGTCATTTTACAAGGCAGTAACTCATACAAACACTTTACTTATACGGTCCACTTCATTTTACAAGGCAGAAACTCATACCTACACTTTACTTATATGGTCCACTTCATTTTACAAGGCAGTAACTCATACCTACACTTTACTTATATGGTCCACTTCATTTTACAGTCAATAACTCATACAAACACTTTACTTATACGGTCCACTTCATTTTACAAGGCAGTAACTCATACCAACACTTTACTTATACGGTTCACTTCATTTTACAAGGCAGTAACTCATACCAACACTTTACTTATATGGTTCACTTCATTTTTACAAGTCAGTAACTCATACCAACACTTTACTTATACGGTCCACGTCATTTTACAAGGCAGTAACTCATACAAACACTTTACTTATACGGTCCACTTCATTTTACAAGGCAGTAACTCATACGTACACTTTACTTATATGGTCCACTTCATTTTACAAGTCAGTAACTCATACAAACACTTTACTTATACGGTCCACTTCATTTTACAAGGCAGTAACTCATGCAAACACTTTACTTATACGGTTCACTTCATTTTACAAGGCAGTAACTCATACCAAACACTTTACTTATATATGGTTTCACTTCATTTACAAGTCAGTAACTCATACAAACACTTTACTTATACGGTTCACTTCATTTTACAAGGCAGTAACTCATACAAACACTTTACTTATACGGTCCACGTCATTTTACAAGGCAGTAACTCATACAAACACTTTACTTATACGGTCCACTTCATTTTACAAGGCAGTAACTCATACCAACACTTTACTTATATGGTCCACTTCATTTTACAAGTCAGTAACTCATACAAACACTTTACTTATATGGTCCACTTCATTTTACAAGTCAGTAACTCATACAAACACTTTACTTATATGGTCCACTTCATTTTACAAGGCAGTTACTCTTACAAACACTTTACTTATATGGTCCACTTCATTTTACAAGGCAGTAACTCTTACAAACACTTTACTTATATGGTCCACTTCATTTTACAAGTCAGTAACTCATACAAACACTTTACTTATATGGTCCACTTCATTTTACAAGTCAGTAACTCATACAAACACTTTACTTCTACGGTTCACTTCATTTTACAAGGCAGTAACTCATACAAACACTTTTACTTATACGGTCCACTTCATTTTACAAGGCAGTAACTCATACAAACACTTTTACTTATACGGTCCACTTCATTTTACAAGGCAGTAACTCATACCAACACTTTACTTATATGGTCCACTTCATTTTACAAGTCAGTAACTCACTTCATTTTACAAGTCAGTAACTCATACAAACACTTTACTTATATGGTCCACTTCATTTTACAAGGCAGTAACTCATACAAACACTTTACTTATACGGTTCACTTCATTTTACAAGGCAGTAACTCATACAAACACTTTACTTATACGGTCCACTTCATTTTACAAGGCAGTAACTCATACCAACACTTTACTTATATGGTTCACTTCATTTTTACAAGTCAGTAACTCATACAAACACTTTACTTATACGGTCCACTTCATTTTACAAGGCAGTAACTCATACAAACACTTTACTTATACGGTTCACTTCATTTTACAAGGCAGTAACTCATACAAACACTTTACTTATACGGTCCAACGTCATTTTACAAGGCAGTAACTCATACAAACACTTTACTTATATGGTCCACTTCATTTTACAAGGCAGTAACTCATACCAACACTTTACTTATATGGTCCACTTCATTTTACAAGTCAGTAACTCATACAAACACTTTACTTATATGGTCCACTTCATTTTACAAGTCAGTAACTCATACAAACACTTTACTTATATGGTCCACTTCATTTTACAAGGCAGTTACTCTTACAAACACTTTACTTATATGGTCCACTTCATTTTACAAGGCAGTAACTCTTACAAACACTTTACTTATATGGTCCACTTCATTTTACAAGTCAGTAACTCATACAAACACTTTACTTATATGGTCCACTTCATTTTACAAGTCAGTAACTCATACAAACACTTTACTTATATGGTCCACTTCATTTTACAAGGCAGTAACTCATACAAACACTTTACTTATACAGTCCACTTCATTTTACAAGGCAGTAACTCATACAAACACTTTACTTATACGGTTCACTTCATTTTACAAGGCAGTAACTCATACAAACACTTTACTTATATGGTTCACTTCATTTTACAAGTCAGTAACTAATACAAACACTTTACTTATACGGTCCACTTCATTTTACAAGGCAGTAACTCATACAAACACTTTACTTATACGGTTCACTTCATTTTACAAGGCAGTAACTCATACAAACACTTTACTTATACGGTCCACGTCATTTTACAAGGCAGTAACTCATACAAACACTTTACTTATATGGTCCACTTCATTTTACAAGGCAGTAACTCATACAAACACTTTACTTATACGGTCCACTTCATTTTACAAGGCAGTTACTCATACCAACACTTTACTTATATGGTCCACTTCATTTTACAAGGCAGTAACTCATACAAACACTTTACTTATATGGTTCACTTCATTTTACAAGGCAGTAACTCATACAAACACTTTACTTATACGGTCCACTTCATTTTACAAGGCAGTAACTCATACAAACACTTTACTTATACGGTTCACTTCATTTTACAAGGCAGTAACTCATACAAACACTTTACTTATATGGTTCACTTCATTTTACAAGGCAGTAACTCATACAAACACTTTACTTATACGGTCCACTTCATTTTACAAGGCAGTAACTCATACAAACACTTTACTTATACAGTCCACTTCATTTTACAAGTCAGTAACTCATACAAACACTTTACTTATATGTTCACTTCATTTTACAAGGCAGTAACTTATACAAACACTTTACTTATACAGTCCACTTCATTTTACAAGGCAGTAACTCATACAAACACTTTACTTATATGGTCCACTTCATTTTACAAGGCAGTAACTCATACAAACACTTTACTTATATGGTCCACTTCATTTTACAAGGCAGTAACTCTTACAAACACTTTACTTATACGTCCACTTCATTTTACAAGGCAGTAACTCATACAAACACTTTACTTATACAGTCCACTTCATTTTACAAGGCAGTAACTCATACAAACACTTTACTTATACGGTCCACTTCATTTTACAAGGCAGTAACTCATACAAACACTTTACTTATACAGTCCACTTCATTTTACAAGTCAGTAACTCATACAAACACTACTTATACGGTCCACTTCATTTTACAAGGCAGTAACTCATACAAACACTTTACTTATATGGTTCACTTCATTTTACAAGGCAGTAACTCATACAAACACTTTACCTATATGGTCCACTTCATTTTACAAGGCAGTAACTCATACAAACACTTTACTTATACAGTCCACTTCATTTTACAAGGCAGTAACTCATACAAACACTTTACTTATACAGTCCACTTCATTTTACAAGGCAGTAACTCATACAAACACTACTTATACGGTCCACTTCATTTTACAAGGCAGTAACTCATACAAACACTTTACTTATATGGTTCACTTCATTTTACAAGGCAGTAACTCATACAAACACTTTACTTATATGGTCCACTTCATTTTACAAGGCAGTAACTCATACAAACACTTTACTTATACAGTCCACTTCATTTTACAAGGCAGTAACTCATACAAACACTTTACTTATACAGTCCACTTCATTTTACAAGGCAGTAACTCATACAAACACTTTACTTATATGGTTCACTTCATTTTACAAGGCAGTAACTCATACAAACACTTTACTTATATGGTCCACTTCATTTTACAAGGCAGTATCTCATACAAACACTTTACTTATATGGGTCACTTCATTTTACAAGGCAGTAACTCATACAAACACTTTACTTATACGGTCCACTTCATTTTACAAGGCAGTAACTCATACAAACACTTTACTTATACGGTCCACTTCATTTTAGAAGGCAGTAATTCATACAAACACTTTACTTATATGGTCCACTTCATTTTACAAGGCAGTAACTCATACCAACACTTTACTTATACGGTCCACTTCATTTTACAAGGCAGTAACTCATACAAACACTTTACTTATATGGTTCACTTCATTTTACAAGGCAGTAACTCATACAAACACTTTACTCATACGGTCCACTTCATTTTACAAGGCAGTAACTCATACCTACACTTTACTTATACAGTCCACTTCATTTTACAAGGCAGTAACTCATACAAACACTTTACTTATATGGTCCACTTCATTTTATAAGGCAAAGACTTACATCCATACACACACGTTACTTATATGTTCCACATCATTTCACAATTAATGCAGTAACTTATATCATCCATATAAACTCTCAACAGGTGGCTATAAAGGTTATGGATTAGCCATGATGGTAGAAATATTTTGTGGGATATTGGCAGGATCTGATTATGGCCCAAACATAAGAAGATGGAAAAGTACAGAAAGAGTGGCCAATCTGGTTAGTAATCAGTTCTCTCATATATTACCTAAAGTAGTGGCTCTGAGGAGCATTCGTTTCTCACATTTCATCTTTGTAGAACACAGATTCAATCTGTATACCAGTAACCTAAAGTTTACATTTTAAAATACTTAGTATAGCTTCTTGAGTGCTCTTTAACTTTGTACTTTATATGGACCTTTCAACTTTTTAGCTCACCTGGCCTAAAAGGCCATGTGAGCTTTTCTCATCACTTGGCGTCCGTCGTCGTCGTCGTCGTTAACAATTTTTTTAAACATCTTCTCCTCTGAAACTATTGAATGTATTTGAATGAAACTTAAAATGATTGTTCCTTAGATTATCCTGCACAAAGTGTGTGCTTCGATTTTTGATCCGTCAAAAAACATGGCCGCCGTTACTTAAAATAGAACATAGGGGTCAAATGCAGTTTTTGGCTTATATCTCAAAAACGGAAGCATTTAGAGCAAATCTGACATGGGGTAAAAATGTTCATTAGGTCAAGATCTATCAGCCCAGAAATTTTCAGATGAATCAAACAAACCATTGTTGGGTTGCTGCCACTTAATTGGTAATTTTAAGGAAATTTTGCAGTTTTTGGTCATTATCTTGAATATTATTATAGATGAAGATAAACTGTAAACAGCAAAAATGATCAGCAAAGTAAGATCTACAAATAGGTTAATATGACCAAAATTGTCAATTGACCCCTTAAGGGGTAAATGTCCTTTAATGACAATTTTTCACAATTTGTTCATCATATTTGCTAACTTTAAAAAATCTTCTCCTCTGAAACTACTGAATGGATTTGGATGAAACTTAGCATGATAATTCCTTAGATTATCCTGTACAAAGTGTGTGCTTCGATTTTTGATCCGTCAAAAAACATGGCCGCCCTTACTTTAAATAGTACATAGGGGTCAAATGCAGTTTTTGGCTTATATCTCAAAAACGAAAGCATTTAGAGCAAATCTGACATGGGGGTAAAAATGTTCATTAGGTCAAGATCTATCAGCCCTGAAATTTTCAGATGAATCAAACAAACCATTGTTGGGTTGCTGCCACTTAATTGGTAATTTTAAGGAAATTTTGCAGTTTTTGGTCATTATCTTGAATATCATTATAGATAAAGATAAACTGTAAACAGCAAAAATGATCAGCAAAGTAAGATCTACAAATAGGTTAATATGACCAAAATTGTCAATTGACCCCTTAAGGGATAAATGTCCTTTAATGACAATTTTTCACAATTTGTTCATCATATTTGCTAACTTTAAAAAATCTTCTCCTCTGAAACTACTGAATGGATTTGGAAGTGTTTGTGTTTTGGTCTCATTTTCTTTATTTATAAACAGTAAGTCATATATATTTGTAATATTGAAGAATTGTTAGCTGTACATGTTTGCCTGGCATGGTTCAATATGTTCAATAAGGCATTGTTTACCAGGTGAGCGATTCAGGCTCTTGAGAGCCTCTTGTTTATTCTAACATTACTGTGTCAGATGGGAATTTCATGTCTAAAATTAATGCGACTTTGGAAGACCTCTAGACTTTTCAATCAGATTGATACAAAGCAAATTTGATGTAATTAAATAATTATATCATGCTTCAAAGGTGTATTTATCAAAAATACTGGTTTCCAGGTAAACAAATGGCTCCAGAAATTTGTTAACCTCTCAACCAGAATTAATTGCAAATATCCCTTGTAAGCATGCTATATTTGTATAAAAGCTAACAAAAGAGATGAAATATTTGGTATATAAAAGAAATCAAACAGATTATTTATGTACTTTTCACTTTTAGAGGTACCTTTATTTCCTAACAACTTATGTTTTAGGGTCAGTGTTTCATTGCTGTTGACCCAGATTGTTTTGCTCCAGGATTTGTAGACAGAATGTCAGACTTAATGGATACTTGTAGAAATCTGACACCAGTAAGTATTTATAACGGTATCACATTGACACTATTTTTGTATGATACTTTTACACAAGATTTGTGCTTTAATGGCAGGCCTTACGAATGTGAAAATGGAGGAATTTGAAGCAAATTTAAGGAACCTGATGTTCAGTAGTTGTCGTTTGTTGATGTAGTTCATAAGCGTTCCTCATTTTCCTTTTTTACATAGATTAGATTTTTGGTTTTCCTGTTTGAATGGTTTTACACTAGTAATTTTTGGGGCCCTTTATAGCTTCACCTCGCTGTTCGGTGTGAGCCAAGGCTCCCTGTTGAAGACGGTACCTTGACCTATAATGGTTTACTATTATAAATTGTGACTTGGATGGAGAATTGTCTCATTGGCACTCATACCACATCTTCTTATATCTTTAAAAAAAAAATGATGTACCAGGAAGCTGAATTATTATATAAACTTGCAAATTTTAAATATGAAAATAAGGAGATAAGGTCTGATTGCCTAGGAGACAAATACACACCAGAATTCAAATGATGTGGATATAAGCAATTGTAGATTATGGTACAATGAGAAAAACAAATAATATTGGCTATAAAAAGCCTAGATAAGAAAAATGTTGGTATGAAGAGAAAGAAAAAAAATAGAAATTTATACCCAATTTAGAAGTGGGAGCTACATGGAAAATTTGTCAATCATCTGTCTTTTCGTTCATCTGTTGATTCTTTCAATAATTATACTTATTACATTTTTTTCAGACACTAAAAAATCACTTCATATATGGTCATCAACTTGACAGTGATGATTTTCAAGGTGTGAGCACTTTAGGATCTGTCAGTCACATACTTCTGGTTTGCCAATATTTAAAAATATGAATTGGGGTATACTAAGCATGGCTTCTTGTCATAAACTATGATTGTATTTTAGGCAGACGGTGAAGAGGATGCACTATTAGTGGCTGGAGATCCAGAAAGGAGACATATGAATATGTGTGATCAGAGAGGAGGAATTGTGTTAATTATATACTATGATTGTATTTTAGGCAGAAGGAGAAGAGGATGTAGTATTAGTGGCTGGAGATCCAGAAAGGAGACATATGAACATGTGTGATCAGAGAGGAGGAATTGTGTTAATTATATACTATGATTGTATTTTAGGCAGAAGGAGAAGAGGATGTAGTATTAGTGGCTGGAGATCCAGAAAGGAGACATATGAACATGTGTGATCAGAGAGGAGGAATTGTGTTAATTATATACTATGATTGTATTTTAGGCAGAAGGAGAAGAGGATGTAGTATTAGTGGCTGGAGATCCAGAAAGGAGACACATGAACATGTGTGATCAGAGAGGAGGAATTGTGTTAATTATATACTATGATTGTATTTTAGGCAGAAGGAGAAGAGGATGTAGTATTAGTGGCTGGAGATCCAGAAAGGAGACATATGAACATGTGTGATCAGAGAGGAGGAATTGTGTTAATTATATACTATGATTGTATTGTAGGCAGAAGGAGAAGAGGATGTAGTATTAGTGGCTGGAGATCCAGAAAGGAGACATATGAACATGTGTGATCAGAGAGGAGGAATTGTGTTAATTATATACTATGATTGTATTTTAGGCAGAAGGAGAAGAGGATGTAGTATTAGTGGCTGGAGATCCAGAAAGGAGACATATGAACATGTGTGATCAGAGAGGAGGAATTGTGTTAATTATATTCTATGATTGTATTTTAGGCAGAAGGAGAAGAGGATGTAGTATTAGTGGCTGGAGATCCAGAAAGGAGACATATGAACATGTGTGATCAGAGAGAAGGAATTGTGTTAATTATATTCTATGATTGTATTTTAGGCAGAAGGAGAAGAGGATGTAGTATTAGTGGCTGGAGATCCAGAAAGAAGACATATGAACATGTGTGATCAGAGAGGAGGAATACCATATCACCCTAATCAAATCAAATTTGGGGTAGGATTTTTTTAATGGTTCAATAATTTAGAACAGTACAGTTGTCCACCAAATGTAACACATTTTGAACAAGCCTGCCACCTTTTGTCAAGCCTACCACATTTTGTCAATCCTACCACATTTTGTCAATCCTGCCACATTTTGTCAAGCCTACCACATTTTGTCAATCCTGCCACATTTTGTCAATCCTGCCACATTTTGTCAATCCTGCTTCATTTTGTCAATCCTGCTACATTTTGTCAATCCTGCCATATTTTGTCAAGCCAGCCAGCCACATTTTGTCAAGCCTACCACATTTTGTCAAGCCTACCTCATTTTGTCAATCCTGCCACATTTTGTCAAGCCTACCACATTTTGTCAATCCAGCCACATTTTGTCAAGCCTACCACATTTTGTCAATCCTACCACATTTTGTCAAGCCTACCACATTTTGTCAATCCTGCCACATTTTGTCAAGCCTACCACATTTTGTCGATCCTGCCACATTTTGTCAATCCAGCCACATTTTGTCAATCCAGCCACATTTGTCAAGCCTACCACATTTTGTCAAGCCTACCACATTTGTCAATCCAGCCACATTTTGTCAAGCCTACCACATTTTGTCAATCCTGCCACATTTTGTCAAGCCTACCACATTTTGTCAAGCCTGCTACATTTTGTCAAGCCTACCACATTTTGTCAATCCAGCCACATTTTGTCAAGCCTACCATATTTTGTCAAGCCTACCACATATTGTCAAGTCTACCACATTTTGTCAAGTCTGCCACATTTTGTCAATCCTACCACATTTTGTCAATCCTGCCACATTTTGTCAAGCCTACCACATTTTATCAAGCCTACCACATTTTGTCAAGCCTACCACATTCAATCCTGCCTCATTTTGTCAAGCCTACCACAGTACCACATTCAATCCTGCCTCATTTTGTCAAGCCTACCACATTCAATCCTGCCTCATTTTGTCAAGCCTACCACATTCAATCCTGCCTCATTTTGTCAAGCCTACCACATTCAATCCTGCTTCATTTTGTCAAGTCTGTCGCATTTTTGTCAAGCATGCCACATTTTGTCAAGCATGCCACATTTTGTCAAGTCTGCCACATTTCGTCAAATCTGCCACATTTATGTCATGGAAGCAAAACAAAGCAAGTCCCAAATATGCTGGTGTTCATGTTTAGGTTCATTATAGTGTAGTTCAAGATTTTTATAACATTGTTAACTTTAATTTGATACAACTTTTTTAACAGACCTTTAATGATGTTTTCATATTAGAATATGGAATAGAAAGTCCCTGAACAAATTAATAATTTAATATTGAGAAATTTTATTTAAATTTTTTGATAAAAGTAAATATTCAATTATAAATATTTATGGCTTTCTGTCTGTTAACCTACTGATAAACCCTTCCCAAACACTTGAAAGTATGAGAACCCCTGTATTGCCAACTGGTTTTATATTTGCACCAATTTACAGGAAACACACATGTGAATAATTTAGGGATGTGATTATATTATGGTTGTTTTTGTTTTTAGCTCACCTAGGGCCAAGTGAGCTTTTCCCATCACTTTGCATCCGGCGTCCCTCGTCCGGCGTCGTTAACTTTTACCAAAATCTTCTCCTCTGAAACTACTGGGCCAAATTAATCCAAACTTAACCACAATCATCATTGGGGTATCTAGTTTAAAAAATATTTCCAGTGACCCGGCCAACCAACCAAGATGGCCACCATGGCTAAAAATAGAACATGGGGGTAAAATGCAGTTTTTGGCTTATAAATCAAAAACCAAAGCATTAAGGTCAAATCTGACAGGGGTAAAATTGTTAATCGGGTCAAGATCTATCTGCCCTGAAATTATCAGATAAATCGGACAACCTGTTGTTGGGTTGCTGCCCCTGAATTGGTAATTTTAAGGAAATTTTACTGTTTTCATACGTCCATCTTTTAGACGGGACGTATTATGGTATACCGTTGTCCGTCCGTCCATCTGTCCGTCCGTCGTCCACACTTCGGACAATAACTCAAAAACACTTTCACCAATTTCCATGAAATTTAAGTGAATTGTTTATATCAATTGACGTAAGCTCCCTTTCGTTTTTTTTAAATTTCAGATTTTAAGTTTTGGATTTATGGGGCTTTATTCATAAAAAAGGGGGGATTTTCAACACTTAGGACAATAACTCAAAAAGGCTTTCACCAATGTCCATGAAACTTTGGTGCATTGTTTATATCTATTGATGTAAGCTCCCTTTCAATTTTTATAAATTTCAGATTTTAAGTTTTGGATTTATGGGGCTTTATTCATAAACTAAAGGCTCTAAAGAGCCTGTGTCGCTCACCTTGGTCTATGTGAATATTAAACAATGGACACAGATGGATTCATGACAAAATTGTGTTTTGGTGATGGTGATGTGTTTGTAGATCTTTCTTTACTAAACATTCTTGCTGCTTACAATTATCTCTATCTGTAACAGTACTTTCTGTGGAAAATGTTATTGAAAATCTTCAAATTTTAAGAAAATTGTTAAAAATTGACTACGAAGGGCAATAACTCCTTAGGGGGTCAATTGACTATTTTGGTCATACTGACTTATTTTTAGTTCTTACTTTCCTGTACATTATTGCTGTTTACAGTTTATCTCTATCTATAATAGTATTCAAGATAATAACAAAAAAAAACAGCAAAATTTCCTCAAAATTACCAATTCAGGGGCAGCAACCTAACAACCGATTATCCAATTCATCTGAAAATTCCAGGGCAGATAGATCGTGACCTGATCAACAATTTTACTACCTGTCAGATTTGCTCTTAATGCTTTGGTTTTTGAGTTATAAGCCAAAAACTGCATTTTACCCCCATGTTCTATATTTAGCCATGGCGGCCATCTTGGTTGGTTGGCCGAGTCACCGGACACATTTTTAGCTCACCTGACCTGAAAGGTCAAGTGAGCTTTTCTCATCACTTGGCGTCCGTCGTCCGTCGTCCTGCGTCCGTCGTCCGTAAACTTTTACAAAAATCTTCTCCTCTGAAACTACTGGGCCAAATTCTACCAAACTTGGCCACAATCATCCTTGGGGTATCTAGTTTAAAAAATGTGTGGCGTGACCTGGCCAACCAACCAAGATGGCCGCCAAGGCTATAAATAGAACACAGGGGTAAAATGTATATTTTGGCTTATATCTTTGTAACCAAAGCATTTAGAGCAAATCTGACATGGGGTAAAATTGTTGATCAGGTCAAGATCTATCTGCCCTGAAATTTTCAGACGAATCGGACAACCTGTTGTTGGGTTGCTGCCCCTGAAATGGTTATTTTAAGGAAATTTTGCAGTTTTTGGTTATTATCTTGAATACTGTTATAGATAGATATAAACTGTAAACAGCAATAATGTTCAGCAAAGTATGACCTACAAATAAGTCAACATGACCAAAATTGTCAGTCAAACCCTTAAAGAGTTATTGCCCTTTATAGTCAATTTTTAACAACTTTTCGTCATTTTTTGCAACTTTTCTAAAAATCTTCTCTAAAACTACTTTGCCAAGTTTAACCAAACTTGGCCACAATTATCATTGTGGTTTATAGTTTAAAAAATGTGTTCAACGACCCAGCCTACCAAACAAAATTGTCGACATGGCTTAAATTAGAACATAGTGGTAAAAAGCAGTTTTTGCTTTATATCTTTGAAACTAAGACATTAAGGGCAAATCTTTCAAGATTTAAATGTCCATCAGAATAAGATATATCCCCTCACAAATTTTCAGATGAATCTGACAACCTGTTGTTGGGTTGCTGCCCTAAAATGGGTAATTTTAAGGAAATTTTGCAGTTTTTGGTTATTATCTTGAATACTATTATAGATAGAGATAAACTGTAAACAGCAATAATGTTCAGCAAAGTAAGATCTACAAATAAGTCAGCAAGATAAAAATTGTAAGAGGACCTCTTAAGGAGTTATTGCCCTTTATAGTCAATATTGAACAACTTTTTGTCATTTTTGTAACTTATATAAAAATCTTTTCTAAAACTACTTGGCCAAATTTAACCAAACTTGGCCAAAATCATAATACTAGGATATCTATTTAAAAAAAGTGTCTAATGACCCTGCCTACCAACGAAGATGGACGGCATCAGTAAACACAGTAACAGGTGAGCGACACAGGCTCTTGAGAGCCTCTAGGTCGTAAATCTTAGTAATCTTTTACAAAAATCTTCTCCTCTGAAACTACTGGGCCAAATTAATCCAAACTTGGCCACAATCATCTTTGGGATATCTAGTTTAAAAAATGTGTGGCGTGACCCGGCCAACCAACCAAGATGGCCGCCATGGCTAAAAATAGAACATAGGGGTAAAATGCAGTTTTTGGCTTATAACTCAAAAACCAAAGCATTTAGAGCAAATCTGACATGCGGTAAAAGTGTTTATCAGGTCAACATATATCTGTCCTGAAATTTTCAGATGAATCGGACAACCTGTTGTTGGGTTGCTGCCCCTGAATTGGTAATTGTAAGGAAATTTTGCTGTTTTTGGTTATTATCTTGAATATTATTATAGATAGAGATAAACTGTAAACAGCAATAATGTTCAGCAAAGTAAGATTTACAAATAAGTCAGCATGACCAAAATGGTCAGTTGACCCCTTTAGGAGTTATTGCCCTTTATAGTCAATTTTTAACCATTTTTCGTAAATCTTAGTAATCTTTTACAAAAATCTTCTTCTCTGAAACTACTGGGCCAAATTAAACTAAACTTTGCCACAATCATCATTGGGGTAATTTGTTTAAAAAATGTGTGGCGTAACCTGGCCAATCAACCAAAATGGCTGCCACGGCTAATAATAGAACATAGGGGTAAAATGCAGTTTTTGGCTTATAACTGAAAAAGCGAAGCATTAAGAGAAAATCTGACAGGGTTTAATTGTGTATCAGGTCAAAATCTATCTGCCCTGATGTTTTCACATGGATCGGACAACCCGTTGTTAGGTTACTGTCCAGAATTGGTAATTTTAAGGAAATTTTGCCGTTTTTTGTTATTATCTTGAATATTATTATAGATAGAGATAAACTGTATACAGCAATAACGTTCAGCAAAATAAGATCTACAAATAAGTTTACATGACCAAAATAGTCAATTGACCCCTTAAGGAGTTATTGCCCTTTATAGTTAATTTTTAACATTTTTCATAAATTTTTGTAAATTTGTAGAAAATATTTTCCACTGTAATTACTGGGCGAAGTTCATTATAGACAGAGATAATTGTAGCAACAAGAATGTTCAGTAAAGTAAGATCTACAAACACATCACTATCACCAAAACACAATTATGTCATGAATTTATCCGTGTCCATTATTTAATATGCACAAGACCAAGGTGAGCGACACAGGCTCTTTAGAGCCTCTAGTTTAAACTAGATACCCCAATGATGATTATGGCAAAGTTTGGTTAAATTTGGCCCGGTAGTTTCAGAGGAGAAGATTTTTCTAAAAAGATTACTAAGATATACGAAAAATGGTTAAAAAATGACTATAAAGGGCAATAACTCCTAAAGTGGTCAACTGACCATTTTGGTCATGTTGACTTATTTGTAGATCTTACTTTGATGAACATTATTGCTGTTTACAGTTTATCTCTATCTATAATAATATTCAAGATAATAACCAAAAACAGCAAAATTTCCTTAAAATTACCATTTCAAGTGCAGATAGATCTTGACCTGATGAACAATTTTACCCCATGACAGATTTGCTCTAAATGCTTTGGTTTTTGAGTTATAAGCCAAAAACTGCATTTTACCACTATGTTCTATTTTTAGCCATGGCGGCCATCTTGGTTGGTTGGCAGGGTCACCGGACACACTTTAAACTAGATACCCCAATGATGATTATGGCCAAGTTTGGTTAAATTTGGCCCAGTAGTTTCAGAGGAGAACATTTTTCTAAAAGAGTACTAAGATTTACAAAAAATGGTTAAAAATTGACTATAAAGGGCAATAACTCCTAAAGTGGCCAACTGACCATTTTGGTCATGTTGACTTATTTGTAGATCTTACTTTGCTGAACATTATTGCTGTTTACAGTTTATCTCTATCTATAATAATATTCAAGATAATAACCAAAAACAGCAAAATTTCCTTAAAATTACCATTTCAGGGTCAGCAACCCAACAACTGAATGTCCGATTCATCTGAAAATTTCAGGGCAGATACATCTTGACCTGATGAACAATTTTACCCCTGTCAGATTTGCTCTTAATGCTTTGGTTTTTTGAGTTATAAGCCAAAAACTGCATTTTACCCCTATGTTCTAGTTTTAGCCATGGCGGCCATCTTGGTTGGTTGGCCGGGTCACCGGACACATTTTTTAAACTAGATACCCCAATGATGATTATGGCCAAGTTTGGTTAAATTTGGCCCAGTAGTTTCAGAGGAGAAGATTTTTGTAAAAGTTAACGCAGGACGACGACGACGGACGACGGCGACGCCGGACGCCAAGTCATGAGAAAAGCTCACTTGGCCTTTCGGCCAGGTGAGCTAAAAAGGGGGGATTTTCAACACTTCGGACAATAACTCAAAAAGGTTTTCACCAATGTCCATGAAACTTGGGTGAATTGTTTATATCTATTGATGTAAGCTCCCTTTCAATTTTTATCAATTTCAGATTTTAAGTTTTGGATTTATGGGGCTTTATTCATAAAACTAGAGGCTCTAAAGAGCCTGTGTCGCTCACCTTGGTCTATGTGAATATTAAACAAATGAAGCAGATGGATTCATGACAAAATTGTGTTTTGGTGATGGTGATGTGTTTGTACATCTTACTTTACTGAACATTCTTGCTACTTACAATTATCTCTATTCTTGCTACTTACAATTATCTCTATCTATAATGAACTTGGCCCAGTAGTTTCAGTGGAAAATGTTAGTTAAAATTTACAAATTTTATGAAAATGTTAAAAATTGACTATAAAGGACAATAACTTCTAAGGGGGCAATTGACCATTTCCGTCATGTTGACTTATTTGTAAATCTTACATGCTTAACATTATTGATGTTTACAGTTTATCTCTATCTATAATAATATTCAAGATAATAACCAAAAACAGCAAAATTTCCTTAAAATTACCAATTCAGGGCAGCAACCCAACAACATGTTGTCAGATTCATCTGAAAATTTCAGGGCAGATAGATCTTGACCTGATAAACAATTTACCCGATGTCAGATTTGCTCTAAAGGCTGTGGTTTCAGAGTTATAAGCCAAAATCTACATTTCACCCCTATGTTCTATTTTTAGCCATGGCGGCTATCTTGGTTGGTTGGCCAGGTCACGGGACACAATTTTTTAACTAGATACCCCAATGATGATTGTGGCCAAGTTTGGTTTAATTTGGCCAGTAGTTTCAGAGAAGAAGATTTTTGTAAAAGATAACTAAGATTTACGAAAAATGGTTAAAAATTGACTATAAAGGGCAATAACTCCTAAAGAAATCAACAGACCATTTTGGTCTTGGTGACTTATTTGTAGATCTTACTTTGCCGAACATTTTTGCTGTTTACAGTTTATCTCTATCTATAATAATATTCAAGATAATAACCAAAAACAGCAAAATGTCCTTAAAATTACCAATTCAGGGCAGCAACCTATCAACGGGTTGTCCAATTCATCTCAAAATTTCAGGGCAGATAGATCTTGACCTGATAAACAATTTTACCTCATGTCAGATTTGCTCTAAATGCTTTGGTTTTTGAGTGATAAGCCAAAAACTGCATTTTACCCCTATGTTCTATTTTTAGCCATGGCGGCCATCTTGGTTGGTTGGCCAGGTCACCGGACACAATTTTTTAACTAGACACATGATGATTGTGGTCAAGTTTGGTTTAATTTGGCCCAGTAGTTTCAGAGAAGAAGATTTTTGTAAAAGATGACTAAGATTTACGAAAAATGGTTAAAAATTGACTATAAAGGGCAATAACTCCTAAAGGGGTCAACAGACCATTTTGGTCCTGTTGACTTATTTGTAGATCTTACTTTACTGAACATTTTTGCTGTTTACAGTTTATCTCTATCTATGATAATATTCAAGATAATAACCAAAAACGGCAAAATTTCCTTAAAATGACCAATTCAGGGGCAGCAAGCTATCAACGGGTTGTCCGATTCATTTCAAAATTTCAGGGCAGATAGATCTTGACCTGATTAACAATTTTACCCCATGTCAGATTTGCTCTAAATGCTTTGGTTTTTGAGTGATAAGCCAAAAACTGCATTTTACCCCTATGTTCTATTTTTTAGCCATGGCGGCCATCTTGGTTGGTTGGCCAGGTCACCGGACACAATTTTTTAACAAGATACCCAAATGATGATTGTGGTCAAGTTTGGTTTAATTTGGCCCAGTAGTTTCAGAGAAGAAGATTTTTGTAAAAGATGACTAAGATTTACGAAAAATGGTTAAAAATTGACTATAAAGGGCAATAACTCCTAAAGGGGTCAACAGACCATTTTGGTCCTGTTGACTTATTTGTAGATCTTACTTTACTGAACATTTTTGCTGTTTACAGTTTATCTCTATCTATGATAATATTCAAGATAATAACCAAAAACGGCAAAATTTCCTTAAAATGACCAATTCAGGGGCAGCAACCTATCAACGGGTTGTCCGATTCATTTCAAAATTTCAGGGCAGATAGATCTTGACCTGATTAACAATTTTACCCCATGTCAGATTTGCTCTAAATGCTTTGGTTTTTGAGTGATAAGCCAAAAACTGCATTTTACCCCTATGTTCTATTTTTAGCCATGGCGGCCATCTTGGTTGGTTGGCCGGGTCACCGGACACAATTTTTAAACTAGATACCCCAATGATGATTGTGGCCAAGTTTGGTAAAAATTGGCCCAGTAGTTTCAGAGGAGAAGATTTTTGTAAAAGCTATCGACGGACGACGACGACGACGGACGACGGACGACGGACGCCAAGTGATGAGAAAAGCTCACTTGGCCCTGTGGGCCAGGTGAGCTAAAAAGGGGGATTTTTAACACTTCGGACAATAACTCAAAAAGGCTTTCAACAATGTCCATGAAACTGGTGAATTGTTTATATCTATTAATGTAACAAATAATACTTAATAAAATCTGATGAAAACATAAAATTTGTAAAATCTTTAGTTCAATTTAAAACATTAAATTTCTTGTAAAAAATAGGTTCCATGAATGTCATACGTTTGTACTATTATTGAATGGTTGCAAGGATGAAAGCACATTAGCAGTACCTGAGATACTAATTGTTCCCTGAGGCATTTATCATTTTATGATAACATTTTTACTATCTAAGATATGGATCAAAATCAAATACTGTTTTTGCATATAGGATGTTTTACTCTTGTTAAAATTGGTTGCAATTGAAATCAGAAATGATACCTTAGCATTGCAGCTTTTTTATAGAGTTCGGTTTCGGTGGAAAGGTTGAGCGCAATAAAAAATGTTATAAAACATAACTAGTCTACAATAGCACATAATAAGTGAACAAGTGACAACATGAAAATCCTAACATGTGACTAAATATTCCTTAAATGTTAAAGGGTGTCATTTATTGAAAAAAATAAGGAAATTAAGTCTCCTAAACATTTATCAATATGATCATCTTGTGAATATTCTAAACAATAAAAAGGTAATAATCATTATCCACCATATTAAGCACCATTTGAACAACTTTTGCATACATCTTTGTATAATTTAGAATGGATTCCTTACTGTGTTCAACAGAATCTAACTATGAGCAATATACCCCAAGAAAATTACCTTCTTTCAAACTACCATAAAATTTGGAAATCAGCCATAGAATTACTAAAACCCATAATCATATATCACTTTCCTTATATTGCATTGAAGACTTCTGTTATATGCCAATGTTAATGATATTTGTTTTTTATGCTAAATATTGAAAAGCTGAAGTTTAATCATCAGTGTCTTCTTCACTGTAATCAATGTCCTCATCATCAGAAAAATCCTCATTTTCATTCTCAGAAGAGGCCTCATCATCATCAATGAAATCTTTATCTTCATCATCAATGAAATCCTTACTTTCATCACCTACTTCCTCATTTAGATCATAACTTTCAGTAGAGTCACTTTCACCATCTTCACTTTCCCTGTTATCTTCTTGCTGCTCCTCATTGTCATTGTAGTCTTTTTTGCCATTTTTATATGCCCGTCGTCAATGAAATCCTTACTTTCATCACCTACTTCCTCATTTAGATCATAACTTTCAGTAGTCACTTTCACCATCTTCACTTTCCCTGTTATCTTCTTGCTGCTCCTCATTGTCATTGTAGTCTTTTTTGCAATTTTCACGCGCCCGTCGTCTTTCAAACAACGGGTGTATCATGCGCTAAATGCAGCCCTTTATTGGTTATTATCTTGAATATTATTATAGATAGAGAAAAACTGTAAACAGCAATAATGTTCAGCAAAGTAAGATTTACACAGGGTGCAATCAACAGTTTTTTTCTATGACGTCATATTTTGAGGGACCATGTATAAGTGACCCTTAGTGGTGGACTGATTAATAAAGATACCTGTATAAAACTAGATATCACTGGAATCAGAATGTTCTCTAGTTTATAATGGAATAAAAAAAAAGTGTACTTTTAATAGTATAAAAAAGTTTTATCCAGAGAAACAGGGAAAAACATTGCCTAATTTAAGCTTAAAAAACCTGAAATCAGGTCATGTGCACACCCCTGAAGACATGATACCTGCACATTTTTCATTATCAAAGTTGTATGAATTTCATAGATTTTTACCTGGTCTTTCAAAAAATTCATGCTTCAGGGTACGTTCGCCTGCTCCGAAAAGAGCTACAGTGGCTGCAAATAAGTTTTGAATTTTCACTGCCCAAAAAACAGACTGTTTACAGTGTTGTCTCCCCTCAAAACATGAATATTTAATCTAATTTTTTAAATTATTTTAATCATCTAACCTGTTTTAATTGAAGTTAATTAACATATCTTTACAACCAAATACAAAAAACATGATACTTTTTCACCAATTATGTTGATAAAAAGGGACTTCCCTCCATGTCTATTTTTAGTTGGGGAATAACCCCTAGTTTTTTTATACGAAACTGTTTATAGCACCCTAATAAGTCAACATGACCAAAACGGTCAGTTGACCCCTTCAGGAGTTATTGCCCTTTATAGTCAATTTTTAACCATTTTTCGTAAATTTTAGTAATCTTTTACAAAAATCTTCTCCTCTGAAACTACTGGGCCAAATTAATCAAAACTTGGCCACAATCATCTTTGGGGAATTTAGTTTGAAAAATGTGTCCGGTGACCCGGTCATCCAACCAAGATGGCCGCCATGGCTAAAAATAGAACATTGGGGTAAAATGCAGTTTTTGGCTGATAACTCAAATACCATAGCATTTAGAGCAAATCTGACGTGGGGTAGCATTGTTTATCTGGTCAAGAACTATCTGCTCTGAAAATTTCAGAAGAATCAGACAACCCGTTGTTGGGTTGCTGCCCCTGAATTGGTAATATTAAGGAAATTTGGCTGTTTTTGGTTATTATCTTGAATATTATTATAGATAGAGATAAACTGTTAACAGCAGTAATGTTCAGCAAAGTAATATTTACAAATAAGTCAACATGACCGAAATGGTCAATTGACCCCTTTAGGAGTTATTGCCCTTTATAGTCAATTTTTAACCATTTTTCGTAAACTTTAGTAATCTTTTACAAAAATCTTCTCCTCTGAAACTACTGCGCCAAATTAATCCAACCTTGGCCACAATCATCGTTGGGGTATTTAGTTTAAAATATGTGTCCCGTGACCCGGTCATCCAACCAAGATGGCCATCAGGGCTAAAAATAGAACATAGGGGTAAAATGCAGTTTTTGGCTGATAAGTCAAAAACCAAAGCATTTAGAGCAATCTGACAAGGGATAAAATTGTTTATCAGGTCAGGATCTATCTACCCTGAAATTTTCATATGAATCGGACAACCTGTTGTTGGGTTGCTGCCCCTGAATTGGTAATTTTAAGGATATTTTGCTGTTTTTGGTTATTATCAGGAATATTATTATAGATAGAGATAAACTGTTAAAAGCAATAATGTTCAGCAAAGTAAGATTTACAAATAAGTCAACATGACCGAAATGGTCAACCCTAAGGAGTTATTGTCCTTTATAGTCAATTTTTAACAATTTTCATAAAATTTGTAAATTTTTACGAACATTTTCCACTGAAACTACTGGGGCACTTAGTTCATCATAGATAGAGATAATTGTAAGCAGCAAGAATGTTCAGTAAAGTAAGATGTACAAACACATCACCATCACCAAAACACAATTTTTTCATGAATCCATCTGCTTCCTTTGTTTAATATTCACATAGACCAAGGTGAGCGACACAGGCTCTTTAGAGCCTCTAGTTTGTTCTGTCTATCACCCTACTGATCAGAGGGATGAAAAGGGGAGATATAGAGCTTCTATTTACATCATGATGTCAAATGACTTAAAAACTTTTTATGTATTGTGACATGACACAGTCTATTTTTAAACAGATACTTAATATGTATTGTGACATAACACAGTCTATTTTTATACAGATACTTATTATGCAGATTTCTTTTTACAGGTTGAACTTGCTGAATCCTTGAAAGTTGAACCAATGAAAATTATGACAGGATGAATGGATGGGATTAATATATAGAAATGAAGAATAAAAACGACAACTTTATGATTAATAATAATTTGTACAATTGATTTTCTGTGATAATGTGCTCATAAAATAATTGTTAACAAAAGTTATAAATATAGTTAATTTAATCTGTTTTTTTACCTTTATATAAGCTGTTGCCTGCAAGATGGTCAAGTGATTCATCTATTCTAGGCAGTGGATATGCGTCTTTATTGATAGTCACGCTATTCAGTTTCCTGTAATCGACACAAAAACGGTAAGTGTCGTCCTTTTTCTTGACCAAAACTATACCTGCAGCCCATGGGCTGTGTGAAGGCTCTATAACCCTATTTTCTAACATTTTATCTATGTTGTCATTAACAACCTTCAATAAATGAAAAGGTGTGCGGCGAGGAGGTTTTTTGAAAGGCCTAGCATTACCAGTTTCTATTTCATGTTTGACTAAACTAGTCTTCCCTAGGTCTGAATCTGTTTCAGCAAACAGACTTTCATATTCCTGCACTAAACTTTTGACCTTCTGTTTTTCTGACCTTGATAATTTGTCAGATGTTTTGTTCAAAAGATCATGCAAATCTGACCTCAACCCCCTTTTATTTTGTCTGTCATTCTGAGAGGGCAAAGATTTTGCTACGTGGCTGATTTCACACATCTGTGCATTAGTTGTGCCCGGAAATATAGTCTTAGCCTCGTTCTCTACATTCATGAGTCTGACTGGTATACTGTCATTTGATTTGACTAAGGAACATGCCGTCAAAATGTAATCTTTCCCTTTATTTTACCTACCTTCTACTAAAACATCATTTGTTGGCAATGTCTGACCTTCTGACAAGCAAACTTTCCCAGAAACTACTATCTGATCGAGCTGGTATCGTAACAGATTCTGTAGAAACCACCCTGAAACATCCTAATGTACCTGGAAAAATTAAGGGAACACTAAGGTTATCGATGTGAAATATGTTTTCAGACACATCAACCAGACACTTGTTTTTCTTCATGAAGTCTAAACCAAGAATGCCATCAACTTGTAGCTCGGTTACTTCGGCCTCTGAAGTAAACCTTTCTGTACCAAAATCTAGTTTAAAATTTCCTTTACCTCTCAGGTTCAAATAGTTTCCACATGCGGACTTAATTTGTGACTTAGTAGCATTCAGATGTGGCATAAACAAGTCAGGAATAAGATCGTACACTTTGGTAGAAACAAGAGTTAACTAAGCTCCAGTATCCACTACAAACTTGACTAGTATATCTTGAATAAGTAACTCGACATACATTCCTGCATCCTCTGATGCTGAAATGACAGCGCCTTTATCTTTATTTGCCACCTTTTCCCAGACTTCAGTCCGTATCAGGTCTTTTCGTATATCCTCCTCGAGTATTTTGTTTCTTAATACTATTGGGACAATTTCTTGCAAAGTGTCCTATTTCACAACAACTAAAACAAGGACCACCCCTTTTTCTGTTGCTTTGAGTATTATATGTCTCCCCACGTGGTTGAAATTTTTTTTGAGAATTTAAATCCTTGAGCGTCATCATTTCTTTCGTTAAAGATTGTAAATTATCCTCCATTGTCTGCATCCATGTCGCCATATTCTCTATTGATACAACAGTATCCGGACTATTATATGCTTCTGTCCGTTCGTCACTCGTAGTGTGTCGTAAGTGACCCATGCTTTTCATTGTTCTATTCTCAGCTTTGTTGTAGGCTTCGAGCTCAACTACCAACCGTATAGTATCATTGAGACCTTTAGGGCGAGACTGTTTAATTCTAAGTCTCATTTCAGAGTCTACTAATGCGTCCAAAAATTGTTCTTTGGCAAGCGTGTCTCTTAATTCTATGATGGGGCAGTAGGGTATGCCAGATTAGACAGTCGTCTAACTGACTGACCTAACTCCGGTAGAGTTTCACTTGCTTTCTAGCGTCGTTCTTTAAATTGAACGCGATAAAGTTTCGTTTGACTGGATGGAGCAAAACGTTCCTCCAGTGCAAATACTAGGTCTGTAAATATTTGCCTCTTTTCCTTTGGTAAATCACCAAGGACCGCTTGGACCTGTCCAATCAGTGACACCGCCAAGTACAAACCTTTTTGATGTTCAGACCACATATTAACAAGGGCGCACATCTCAAAGTGTGATAAATAATCCATCCAAGGAGTAAGGCCATCATATTTTGAAGGTTTGATTTTAACATCATTTGATCCAGAGCTTACAATATGAGCAGTGCTTTGATTTTTTATTGATTCCTGCTCAGGACTAATATTTTGAATTTTGTCTTGCCATATAGATTTTCTATTATTTACCTGAGGATTTGTCATGATATCCCTATCTGGCAAAGGTAGTGTATCACCAAAGGCTAATCCTACAGGTGTTTAATAGTTATGCCACAAGGACGCGAGGTGTCAGTGTAAGATCACCCCGATGGCCGGAGGTCAGAGGGTGATCTAACACTGACACACCAAGTCCGATTGGGATAACTATTTTACATCCCAGCTGTTTTAGATTAGACGAAAAACCATTTACAATTCATAAAATCTAGTTTAGAACGCCACACAACCATTATAATATACTTTATATATTACTATATGATGTATACCTTTTATGACCCTCGAACACGATGAGTAGATATCAAACAATGTCCACTCGCCGCACTTGCCAATCGGCCCACACTATTTCGCCACTTTATAAAAAAAATCGCCCCACTCTTGTTTACCGACTCGCCACACTTTTTAAAAAGTGTAAAATCAAATTGAACAATCAGTCTGACAACTCACTTATTAACGAAAAAGGTTTAAACCCCACTGAATAAAGGTCTGTCAACTCGCCCCACTTATAAAAAGATCTTGCTTCCTTTAAGTATGTTAAATTACTGTTAATTCATATCCAGTCGTCCTGGTGTAGTGGTATGTGTCGTGGCTTGAGATTATAAAGATAAAAAAAAAAATGTGTCGTGGCTTGATATGCTAAAGGTCTTGGTTTCGAATCCCAGCATATACACTGGATTTTCTCTACGTGAATTTTGATAGATAGTCTTTTCCGTATTATTAATTATAGTGGATTTGACATTCCCACCAAAATGTTACAAAACAAAGGAAAGCATGCAAAACTAAGAAACTCAAACTGGGGTGATCTGGTATGGTTGATCCGGCTCAGATCACCCCTGCCAGTGTTAGAACAAAGGAGCTGGGATGTAATGATAGAGAAGGCCCTGCCGTCACTACGCTTGGATCATGTTCTTTGTTTTCAACAACACCCTGACCTCTAGGTGTAGAAGATATAAAACCTTGTCCATGTTGTATTGTGCTTTCGCTGAGAGACTGATCGTCAATATTAGACATAATAATTGCAGTACAGTGTAATCAAAATGAAACAGTTTTTATTAAATAATACACTCGTGTTACAACTCAGCCGTGACTAAAAACTATGCCTCACGGTTCATCCACTGTAATCTTTACGTAAACACTAATGTCAACTGACAATAAATTAAATGACAATCAATCAATAAATCAAATAGTATATAGACAACTTGAATCCCAACCGCTAGCCACCAAATATGTAACGTGTAACCAGGCTTTTATATCTTAAACGAACGTTCCAGTAAATACTTGGATCCAAGTTGTCCACAAACAATACGTCAATTCCAATAACTATAACTATCTATGCTATACACAATGAACCAAAATATATATACTAGCTCCTTGCCGATACAAAGTAACAATGAACAATAAAACAATTATATATATACATGTATATACAAATATAATTATAACACAGCCTGTCCTAATAGAACAATCTGTCCTATATGACAGTGCGGGCTGGTACAGTATGTTACTACCAGACAGTGCGGTCTGGTACAACTTGTCCTCCGAGTAGGACAGTCTGTCACTACCAGACAGTGTGGGCTGATCATACAACTTGTCCTCCGAGCGGGACAGTCTGTAACTAACAAACAATGCGGACTGTTGCAGTCTGTCCTCCGAGTGGGACAATCTGCTCTACCGACTTTCAATGTTTGACCAACTTGTACCTAGTACAAGTTGTCCCCAGTACAAGTTGTCCTCCTATCAATCTTACAGCTATGTAGCGTACTCTCTATTGTAAGCCAGTCTTCTTATGTAAGAACATCGACAGAACCCGATTTAAATTCCTCACTCACTTATATACTCTAGGGCGAGTTCACTATTTACTGGATAGGGGTGTTCTCTAAATGTTCCTGATACCGAACACAAGAGTACCTCTCAAACACCCCATACCAATGGACCCAACCACTGACTCTCCCGCCAAACATCTAAATCTACAACGCTTCCTTCTACATGAAATATGCATAATATACAACGAAATTCTTCTTGTTACCTTAACAACCAATAAACATTACACCCATATGTTTCAATTTTAGCCATGCTGGCTAAATGGGTTTGAAGGCGTGATCAACGGAGACATTTTAAAACTAGTCCGAGATTACTCTGACGTTCAACGGCTGTTTTGCCAGATAAGCTGGGTCTCCGGCACGGCCCTAGCTTGTCTGGCAAAACAGCCGTTGGACGTCAGAGTAATCTCGAACTATTTAAACCTAGATCCCAGATGGTGTTTGTGGCCAAGTTTGTTACTAAGTAGCCCTGAACAGTTTTAGAGGAGAATGTTTTTGTAAAGGTTAACGGACGACGGACATGTGATAGTAGTTCGTGTCAGATGAACTTGAAGTGGGTCGTGTCTCACGTGTTGTTGCCGACAGTGTGGTTTAAGATCAAAAGTTTATATTTAGTAACTTTCAGAAATTTGTGTACATAACCATGTTATAAAGAATTGTCCATTAGATTGACTAAAATTCTGTCCGCAGTGAAAGAGGGTCTATAGAAATACTGTGAAACTGTTTACTCGTGTAGTGGTATTAACCATATGTGGATTCTTAAAAATTCTAACGAACTTCTGGATAATTCAAGATAAATTTCGGTCTGTTTCTGAAATTAGTTCTAACATAACTTTTGATTTTTATGCCCCACCTACGACAGTAGAGGGGCATTATGTTTTCTGGTCTGTGCGTCCGTTCGTCCGTCCGTCCGTCCGTTCGTTCGTCCGTCTGTCCCGCTTCAGGTTAAAGTTTTTGGTCAAGGTAGTTTTTGATGAAGTTGAAGTCCAATCGACTTCAAACTTGGTACACATGTTCCCTATGATATGATCTTTCTAATTTTAATGCCAAATTAGAGATTTTACCCCAATTTCACGGTCCACTGAACATAGAAAATGATAGTGCGAGTGGGGCATTCGTGTACTGAGGACACATTCTTGTTTAACCCTATGTGCCACCTTTCCCCATGTGAAATTATATTGTTTTTGAAAATACTTTGAACGGCAAAATTTCTTCCAATGTGACGTTTACATTTTCTGACGTCAAGCATGCGAAGCAATGCATGTGGTTTTTTAATTTGATAGATGCTTTTTTGTGCTTTTTTGTTAAATGTTTGTTTTGAGAATATTGTGACACAATGATGACTGCTGTACCTATATTTTGACTATTTAACCTATTATGTCTGTTTTGTTCACGCGTCGATGTAAATATAATTGAATTTAATGCAA
The DNA here is from genome assembly GCA_019925275.1 of Mytilus edulis. NCBI lineage: Eukaryota > Metazoa > Mollusca > Bivalvia > Mytilida > Mytilidae > Mytilus > Mytilus edulis. The sequence goes on from CM034349.1 coordinate 3,719,276, forward strand.
CTGTCATACAAGTGAGAGGTTTAGCGCAATAAAACCAGGTTCAATCCACCATTTTCTACGACGTTTGAAAATGCCTGTACCAAGTCAGGAATATGACAGTTGCTGTCCATTCGTTTGATGTGCTTTATCATTTGATTATGGACTTTCCGTTTTGAATTTTCCTCAGAGCTCAGTTTTTTTGTGATTTTACTTTTTAGTTGTAATGTTTTGACAGCAAGACCAAAATCTTTATATTATCTTAAGCCTACAAATAGTATATAATATGTTCCTGTTTAAACTACATAATGTTATCTTGAACTCGATATACACACAAATCAAAACGGCACAAAAAAGAGGGGCAAAAATGCTGGAGAGCGTCAGTGGTTTCTATGGGAATCGAACCCGTTAAGATTCAACGGAATGAATTTTTGTGCCATTACAAATACGAAGTAACCACTTGACTAAGCCAACACGTTTATCAAATGATTAGATTATAGTATATATGTTACAGTGAATTTGTATAATCAGGGATTATGTAGAATCCCTGATTTTTTCAGGGAATATGTAGAATCACTAAAATCATTAGTAATTATGTATAATCCCTGAAAATGACCAGTGATTTTACATAATCACTGAACATTTTAATAATTATTCTACAAATTCCCTAATATTTTTTTCAGGGATTATGAATAATTTAAGGATCCTTTGTTTGATAAAAAAGAATAATACATATAGACTAATCATCATTTTTTACTTTCATAGTTTAGTTTAAACATATTTTATTTGCTGAATTAAAGCAAAATGGATTAGACACACGTAAATCATACTTTCATATTCCTTGTAGATGAAATAATTTTGCTTTTTAACACAGAGGATGATCTTAAAGATACAACCAACTGAAGGTTTAGAGATAAAGTTGAACACTTTCAAAATTAATATTATCAAGATTCACTTTAAAGCGATAACTTTACATGTATTGTTTGTTTATTTGTTGATTATGGAACATCTGGTTTTTTTTTGGTTTTTTTTAGGTTTTTGTTTTGTTTCTAAAGAACAAGAAATTTAAACAGAGAGAACTTACGCATCTAAATGTATAGAAAAACTAAGGATTGACAATTAGAACAAAAGTTTAGAGGAAGCTGGCATTTGGTGTAATATTCTCTTAACATGATTCCACAGGGTAAAAAAGGAAAGGGGATACCAAAAAACTTAGTGATAATTGTTCACCAAAAGTCTAAAAAAGGATATCGCCTGGCCAAAAAACATGGTTTCTTGCTTGAAACACATCGGTGTTGCTAATTCCCTTTTTGGGGGTACCTACAGATGTTTTACTGAATACTTTATTTCTCTTAAGCTGGTCATAAAATCTGATTCGATATGTCAATGAAAATGGTTTCTAAAATGTGGATATTGTGGTAATAACAGATGAGAGGCATTTGGGTGCAATCAACAGGTTTTTTCTATGACGTCATATTTTGAGGGACCATGTATAAGTGACCCTAAGTGGTGGACTGATTAATAAAGATACTTGTATAAAACTAGATATCACTGGAATCAGAATGTTCTCTAGTTTATAATGGAATAAAAAAAAGTGTACTTTTAATAGAATAAAAAAGTTTTATCCAGAGAAACTGGGAAAAACATTGCCTAATTTTAGCTTAAAAAACCTGAAATCAGGTCATGTGCACACCCTGAAGACATGATAACTGCACTTTTTCATAATCAAAATTGTATGAATTTCATAGATTTTTACCTGATCTTTCAAAAAAAATCATGCTTCAGAGTACGTTCGCCTGCTTCGAAAAGAGCTACAGTGGCTGCAAATAAGTTTTCAATTTTCACTGCCAAAAAAACAGACTGTTTACAGTGTTGTCTCCCCTCAAAACATGTATATTTAATATAATTTGTTATTTTAATCATTCAACCTGCTTTAATTGAAGTTAATTAACATATCTTTACAACCAAATACAAAAAACATGATACTTTTTCACCAATTATGTTGATAAAAAGGGACTTCCCTCCATGTCTATTTTTAGTTGGGGAATAACCCCTAGTTTTTTTTTTTTAACGAAACTGTTTATAGCACCCTTTATTTTAATATATTGTGTTTAACATTTTAATATATTGTGCCTAACATTTAAAAAAATGGGTTATCATTTTGATATTTTGTGCTTAACATTTTACAGTTTATGTTCATACAGTGTAATGCTGTTTTATTATGATCATTTATGGCATAAATTATTTGACTTTTATTCATTTTCTTTATAAATTAAAACTATTTCTCTATTTCAGTTATTATGTATAATCCCTGACTTTTTTTCTAGTGATTATACATAATCCCTGAAAATTTTAGTGATTATAGATAATCCCTAAACTGGCCAGTGATTCTACATAATCCCTGAAAATTTCAGGGATTCTACATAATCACTGATTATACAAATTCACTGTAACATATATACCTGAGTGAAATCACATCTAATTTATCGTTTAGGTCAACTTTCGTTCACAGACCGGGTTATGTTAACTAATAAGTTGTTTGTTTTGCCTTGATTGTAGTTTTTGTAGTTGTGAAGGTGTCCATGTCTTAAAAGATCAACAAAACCTACACACTAAAATAATCGTATGTATATTAGCTAAAACAGACATTGTAAAATATGATTACGATTATCTTAAACTGAAAGAAAATCATAAAGAAAATCAAAAGCTTTTAAAGGGGAATTAGCTACGAAATAATAAAAAACAATGAAATAAGATTCTTTTTTTGTTCACTTATCAATGAAAGTGAAAAAGTGAAACGTTTATTACGTTTTAGAAGACAGTTTGGTTCAATTCAGTCAAAATAAGGTAAGAAACAATGTTAACAAGGCTGATGAATTATTCACTTGCAAGTGAATAATTCGACCTCATTCTATACTTATTCATAGGACCTTCATTTTAACCCCTTATCTAAAGATGGGTTATGGATAACTTATGCGTCTTCAGTTATCAAAAAGGAAAATAATGTTAATATTGAAAGTGAAACAACGAAGGGTAAACCATTTGATTGGCTGATTCGACCCACAAATACTCATTTTTATTCAGATAAAAAGGATGATTAGTATGGGTGTTTTAACCTATAATATGAAACCAAACAGACATCGAAAAGTTTAATTGCACGAGTTCGCCGTCTATTCATAACTATATGTTTATATCGGGTTAAATGACCGTAGGAAGTCGTCAGAGGTAACCTCAATGGTTACCTAGATGGCTTCTAGAGTGACATACACACGTAATGAGTTTGCATTAAAAATTCAGCATTAATGCGCTCCAAAGTATGTTAATTTTAAGATTTCCCAAAAGCCAGTAGTTATTTTGGTAGTACCTGTGTTCCCAAGGTAAGATTTTTTTATTATACTTAGAGGTAGGTTGAAAATTTGCAGGTAGAAAGGTGATACATGTACAACTCAGGGCATACCTTAAACTTAAGGCAAAAGAAATAGAAAGCTGTGAAAATTGCTAAATTTGGATGAACAGATAGGGATTTTTAATTATTGGTCTGACACTTACATTATAAAGAATTTCTAGAGTATTTGTTATTGCAGTTAGTTAGGTTTTTATTCTGCTTCGTAATATTAAATTTTCAAATATAAAATTGATATGCTCTATCTTATGGAAATTGGTACATGTAGGAAGTAATCATTTCATTAGTTTACTTTTGTAGGAGTTATGAGTATTTGAAGCATGCTCACAAAGGATCTTTACTTGATATCTTTTTTTTTCTTCGACCTGTCCTTGGATAAGACATTTTCGGAGAAAGAATTAATAAAAAAATAATAGACGATTTTCTATAGCTCATTTTTCTAGCCCCAAGCATCATGTCAGGCTATATCATTTCTTAATACAATTAGATGTCTTCTGACAAACAATTTCTACATTTAAACGAAATGTTTTACTATTGATACTGGGAAGATCCTTGATTAACATTTTTGTGTGGAAAAACTCAATTAAGAAATGACCACCACAAAGTAATATGAATAAAACCATACGAATAGTACTTGCATGCAGGTTCTCAGATACCATTTCCCATACTAATATCACATTATCCAGACATGTACATTGTTATCAAAGGTACCAGGATTATAATTTAGTACATTATGTGTTCCTCTCCTAGCATTTTAAAAATCAAAGATGTGGAACCTATTCCATCATAATCATTGCAATGAGTGTGTCCTCCATGACAGTCTTGAACATTTAAAACTTAATATATTAAATAAAATGGTTAGTATTGGGTTCAGGTTGACTGCCATTGTGCAAAACAGTTTAATATAGAACCCTATGGACAAAAACTCTTTTTGTCAGAAAACACTGTAAAACTGATAAGTGTTCACACTTTTTGGAATTTATAAAATATGTCTATCTTTGAACCGTTCGCCCTTCGCTGTCGTGTAAAAAACGACATTAAATAAAACAAAATCACTCGAGATAGTCCTTACAGAGTCGGAAACAAATACATTCAAATTTGAAAATCGCCTTCTATTTAACTTCTGAAATGTGCTATCGTTACTTGAGATTCAACTATAAAAATTGCAACTCCTTAATATTATGTCATCTCTGGTATATAGTCAAATCAAACAAAGGACACAAGCATGTAAGGTTAATAGGTGGGTCAGATTTATAAAGATTGTTGTGTAACACACCTACTAAGATATCGGAACCATGGTAAACAGGAACTGACCGTCTTTTATTGGGACTGGTGTAAACAAAACAGGTGCCAGTGGAATTACCTTTGGTGACAAATCTGTATATAAATAAGTATACTTGTCTTGTACAAGTCATAAAAAGATATAAACCGATATGGTACACATTATGAATCCATTTGGTAAAATGGTTATGGCTTTGTTGTTGTTTGTATCGCTCGTAGAAGCAATGGCTGTCAATGGTTTTAATCAACAAGTACAAAGGGACATTGGGGCCAGCGCTGGTGGACAAGCACTGGATTTAGCATTTGTTATGGACTGCACTGGGAGCATGGGATCGTATATATATACCGCCAAAAAACATATTCAGGCCATTGTTGACGAAATTGTGACTTCTTCTAACACCACCGTTCGCTTAGCATTGATTGAATATCGAGATCATCCTCCACAAGATAATACCTTTGTTACAAAAACATATAATTTCACAGATTCCGTGTTTATGATGAAAATTTGGCTAAATGCTGCGCGCGCCGATGGAGGTGGGGATGGTCCTGAGGCAGTGGCTGAAGCTTTGTTTAAAGCCACGAAACTGTCATGGCGTCCCGATGCTACCAAAATAACTGTACTGATTTCTGATGCACCCCCCCATGGACTTGTTCCTTCGCAAGACAGTTCGTTCCCCAACGGATCTCCTACTGGACACGATCCAATGAAGATAGTTCGTGACCTTGCTCAAATGGGCGTGACCTTATATGTTATTGGTTGTGAACCTGCTATACTTCCATATAAAAACTTTTTCATGGCACTTGACTATTTGGCCGGTGGGCAATACGTACCTCTGTGGAGACCAGAACTTCTGGTTGATGTTATAACAGGCGGCGCTAAAGAAGAACTGTCAATTCAGAAATTCGAAAAACTTGTGAATGCTGAGGTCCAGAAAGCTATTGCAGCAGGAGGCACTGTTGATAAACAAAAAATTTCACAAACTATATATAACCAGCTGGTTAATACGGGAGCAACGTCAACTCATTTGTTATTAAACAACGCAACGTTAGAAGGCACAACTGATGCTGCAAAACAAATAGCATCGGCTACATCTATGGCGGAAGTACGACTACATTTCCATATGGCAACTGCAAAACCTTACACTTATCCAACATATGTTCCGGGACACGCCGCTCTTTATCCAACATATGCCCCAGGACACGCTTATCTTTCAGGGACGTTTGCACCTCGTCCTACACTTGGTCCAATATACACTTATCCGCCAGGATATACGGGGAAGACTTTTCTACCGACTTTTCTACCGACACCACATATTACTCCAGGTCCAGGATACACATATTCACCTGGAGCATTAACAGGATCAGGAGGTTCCGGTACAGGCACAGGAGCGTTAACAGGGTCAGGAGGATCTGGTTCCGGTACCGGGGACACATATAGTGCTGTTCATTCGGGAATTAGTATCGACCAAGTCGACAGATTAGTACAGAAAGCTTTTGGTTGATTTCACATCTAACCGTTGGATTACGAATTATTATATCAATAAATTCATAAATCATAATAAATATCAAGGAATAAGGTAATTAAATTATTTATGCATTTTTGATTGGCCTAGAATTTACGGAATCTGTACATGTCAGTTTTTACCGTAACTATATGTCTGTTGTCGTAAACTGTTTTTCTCTATAACTGTATTGGTTTATTGAGTGCTGCGTCTCAGTAAATCAAAGTTGGTATTAATTTGGTGATATGGTATGTCACATGATTTAGTGATTGACAAATAAAATTGAGAAAGGAAAGGGGGAATGTGTCAAAGCGACAACAACCTGACCATAGAGCAGACAACAGCAGAAGACCACCAATGGGTCTTCAATGTAGCGAGAAACTCCCGCACCCGGAGGCGGTCTTCAGCTGGCCCCTTAAAAATATGTATACTAGTACAGTGATAATGGAGGTCATACTAAACTCCGAATTATACACAAGAAACTAAAATTAAAAATAATACAAGACTTACAACGGCCAGAGGCTCCTGACTTGGGACAGGCGCAATATCGCGGCAGGGTTAAACATGTGTATGAGATCTCAACCCTCCCCTATACCTTTAGCCAATGTAGAAAAGTTAACGCATGACAATACGCACATTAAAATTCAGTTCAAAAGAAGTCCAGAAGTGGAACAAAAGAAAATAAATAAAAGGACAATAATACATAAATAACAACAGACTACTAGCAGTTAAGTGACATGTCAGCTCCAGACCTCAAGTAAACTGATTTAAAGATTATGTCTTCATCATTTTTGTGCTTCGTAAAAAATATTACCATAAAAGATTGGATGTGAAATACCTGAACGTATAAGATGTCTGGATGTTGAGTTATATTTACGAATTATTTCCTTATACCGATGAAAAATTTAGTAAATGCTTTGACAAGTTTGTGATATCGAAAACCCTGGTGTTATTATTTTTCAGTAATATATACATAAATTTCTCTCGCCAAAAATCTATTACGTTGTTGCATACACGAGCGAATCGTGCAAGTTGAGATATTTAAACACCATAAGATGGTGACAAGGGAACGTCACCATCTAAAAATGGATAATTAACGATAGGAAATGAAAAATCATCTCTTTAATCATTAATTTTTGCATTAAGCTTCCCGTTAATGATATAGATATCAAGATCCAGGAAAGGGCAGTGGTCTTTGTTAGTATTAGCTTTATTTAAAGTAAGTTCAACGGGATAAATTTCTTTAGTATAATACTGAAGTCGTCATTATTGAGAGCCAGTATATCATCCAGATATCTAAAAGTATTGATGAATTTTTGTATCAAATGTTGTTTTGATGGGTCTTTACTAATTTTAGTCATAAATTGTAACTCATAACTCATAAATTGTTACTCATAAATGCATTTCTGAAAAACACTACCGTGATGACTAGCACCAAATCTTCACAGGTTTGCCCAAATACAATATCTTAATCAGTATACTTTAAACTGGGAAGCCACCATGCATGATATAAACCATTGTACTTCGTTGCAGACCATCGCAATTAAAAGTCTTCATCGCCCATCCGAATCCAACAAATATGATAATAGATGCCAGTAAGATTTGGTTACATGCATTTTAGTTTCAATTTCAAGGTAGTGCTTTGAGAACTTGTCTTTTTGTTGACTATCGATTGTTTGATTTTAGTGGCATTATCCATAGTTAGTATACAGTTGCCCTTCTATTGAATTTGAATGGTATTATCGCATGGCAGTATAGACTGTCCGTAAGCTGCATTATCCACATTTTGTCAACAGTTGCGTTCTAGCGCGATTTTGAGTGACAAAATCCATATCTTTAGACGGTTATCTTCTAGTTCGAGTTTTAGCTACATATTCCATTGTAAATAGTTGCCATCTAGTACGATTTTGAGCTGCATAACCATATTTGTAAACTGTTGCCTTAATGCTCGGCATAATACCATTTTTTGTATTCAGTAATTGCTCCATATTTTGTTGTCTATTATAAATTTTGTCGTCCTTTGACTCGACTTTGAGTGACATAATAGCGACATCTCTTGAATGCGTGTGCAGTTGCCTTCTAGTTCAATATGAGCTGCATAATCCATATTATGTATATAGCTGCCTTTTAGTTAGATTTTGATAGTCATTTCATATTTTGAATACAGTTGCCTTCTATTTCGATTTGAGCGGCATACTCCATATGTTGTATACAGTTGCCTTCTATTTCGATTTACGCGGCATACTCCCATATTTTGTATACAGTTGCCTCCTATTTCGATTAACGCGGTATAATTCATATTTTGAATACAGTTGCCTTCTATTTTGATTTGAGAGGCATAATCCATATTTTGAATACATTTGCCTTCAATTGAGAATTGAGTGGCATACTTCATATTTTGTATACAGTTGCCTTTTTAGCTAGATTTTTAGCGGCATTTCATATTTTGTACAGTTGCCATTAAGTTCCATTTGAGCGCCATTATCCATATTTTGTGTACAGTCGCCCTCTAGTTCAGAGTAAAACTTTACAAATGCGATGATAATTAAACATAAAAGTTCAAGGACAGACAACACAATAGGCAGTGCAAACAGAAACAAAAAGAGATTTAAAAACACAAAACAGATAACAAAAGATTATGCAACAGACACCTAACCAAGTGCATTGCTCCACTAAGTGTTTCTCATGCAAGTACAAATCCAGAGATCAGACGTACTATATGACGTCAAACATGGGGATAGAAAGCCATGAATGTTGTTACAACACATGGAACATTAACATTATCAACTTGTATACCCTTTTTCTATAAATGTCAAAACAAATCATAATGAGATCTTGACATCAATCCAACTGTGTAAGTAACAAACCTTTATCATGTAAAAATTGAAAGAAGAAGACCTTTATCAAGTGTATATCGAAAGGATACGACATGTATCAAAGAAATACTGAAAAGAAACACACGCGGCTCTTATGTACATGTAGAAAGTTGGCCATCTCACAAATTGTGTCTGGTGTTATTAACAACAATGTCAATAGTTTATCATTTTCAAATTCGTGTGTGTGTGTGTATGTCCAGCTTGCATTCTACTGTAGAAAACAATGTTTGTCTCTCTGCGGAATAGGCAGGACACTGAAGCTGATATGAAAGACCAAAAAATAGCATCTAAAGATTTATTTTGTTATTTTTTTATTTTATCGATTAATGAATTCACCTGTTTAGTCATCATTACAGTTTTTACACTGACAGAAGAAATTGCAGATGAGACAGACAATGTGAAGATGTATCCCTTATAGATTTTACTTATTTCAATTCGAATCTTAATTGATAAGATTTTCAGTTTTCCTTCAGAATGTTAAAATATTTTAAACCATACCACAAACAATTACAAAATGAAATAACTATGAAAGATTCTAATGATGTGTTTGGCCAAGTTTGTTTTAATAAGCACTGAACGGTTTTAGAGGAGAAGGTTTTTGTAAAAGTTCACGAACGAGTCGACAGACGGCAAGTGATAATGATTTGTGTCAGATGAACTTGAAATTGGTGGTGCGTCACGTGTTCACGGTTGCCGATAGTCACGTGGTATCGATAAAGATTAAAAGCTTTCAGTGGTTATATAAAAAAGAAGATGTGGTATAAAGTTATCAAAGGTACCAGAATTATAATTTAGTACGCCGGACGCGCGTTTCGTCTACATAAGACTCATCAGTGACGCTCATATCAAAATATTTATAAAGCCAAACATGTACAAAGTTGAAGAGCATTGCGAATTGGAAATTCCAAAATGTTGTGCCAAATACGTCTAAGGTGATCTATGCCTGGGATAAGAAAATCCTTAGTTTTTCGAAAAATTTAAAGTTTTGTAAACATGAATTTTATAAAAATGACCACATTATTGATATTCATGTCAACACCGAAGTGTTGACTACTGGGCTGGTGATACCCTCGGGGACGAAACGTCCACCAGCAGTGGCATCGACCCAGTGATGTAAAAAGTTATCAAAGGTACCAGGATTATAATTTAGTACGCCAGACGCGTGGTATGATTGCCAATGAGACAACTATCCACAAAAGACCAAAATGACACAGACATTAACAACTATAGGTCACCGTACGGCCTTCAACAATGAGCAAAGCCCATACCGCATAGTCAGCTATAAAAGGGTCCGATTAGACAATGTAAAACAATTCAAACGAGAAAAATAACGGCCTTATTTATGTAAAAAAATGAACGAAAAATTATAATGTTTTGATAGCAAGACCAAAAGATTGATATATTCTCTTAAACTAGAAATAGTATATAGCATGTTCCGGTTTAAACTACATATATGTTATCTTAGACTCGATATACACACAAATCAAAACCACATAAAAAAAGAGGGGCAAAAATGCTGGAGAGCGTCAGTGGTTTCTATGGGAATCGAACCCGTTAAGATTCAACGGAATGAATTTTTGTGCCATTACAAATACGAATTAACCACTTGACTAAGCCAACACGTTTATCAAATGATTAGATTACAGTATATATACCCGAGTAAGATCAAATGTAATTTATCGTTTAGGTCAACTTTCGTTCAAAGACCGGGTTATGTTAACTAATAAGTTGTTTGTTTTGCCTTGATGGTAGTTTTTGTAGTTGTGAAGGTGTCCATGTCTTAAAAATCAACAAAACCTACACACTAAATATTATCTATCGTATGTATAATAGCTAAAAAACAGAAATTGTATAATATGTTTATGATTAGTTTAATCTAAAAGAAAATCATAATGAAAATCTTTTTTTGTTCACTTATTAATGAAAGTGAAAAAGTGAAACAATAATTACTTTTTAGAAAACAGTTTGGTTCAATTCAGTCAAAATAAAGTAAAAAACAACATCACTGGTGAATTATTCACTTGCAATAATTCGACCTCATTGAATACTTGTTATAGGACCTTCATTTTAACCCCTTATCTAAAGATGGGTTATGAATAACTTATGCAGTTTGTTTTAGATTTATGAGTTTGACTGTCCCTTTGATATCTTTCGTCCCTCTTTTTTTTTGCGTGTTCTGTTATCAAAAGGGAAAAAAAATGTTAACATTGAAAGTGAAACAACGAAGGGTAAACCGTTTGATTCGCTGATTCGATTCACAAAAACGATAATTAATATGCGTGTTTAACCTATAATATGAAACCAAATAGACATCGAAAAATCCAATTGCACGAGTTTGCCGTCTATTCATAACTATATCTATGTTTATATCGGGTCACATGACCGTAGGCAGTCTTAGAGCTCAATGGTTACCTAGATGGCTTCTACAGTAACATACCTACAATATTAGTTTGCATAACAAATTCATATGCGCTCCAAAGTATGATAATTTTAAGATTTAAAAAAAAACCAGGAGTTATTTTGGTAGTACCTATGTTCCCAAGGTCAGATTTTTCGTATTATACTTTAAAGGTAGGTTGAGAATTTGTAGGTAGAAAGGTGACTAAGTTTTATCATCGGTATAAGGAAATAATTCGTAAATATAACTCAACATGCAGACATCTAATATACGTTCAGGCATTTCACATCCAATCCAAATTTAGGCACTACAGATTTTTGGTTACTACTGTTACATTTTCAGCATTTTGAATGTTTTTCTATTTGAAATCTATTAAAAGTTATGATTTTCATGGAGTATTGCTATCACTGTTGGTATTATTTCTGTACCAAAATATTTAGTACAAACCAAGTACTGTAAAATACAAGTACCTAAATATTACAATAATTTTAAAGTAAAGAAACAGTACTAAATATTAAAGGTAAATTTCCAGTACTACATATTTTTAGTACAGAAATAGTACCTATGAAAAAGTAGCTGTGTAACTGCTAGTGGTCTGTTGTTATTTATGTATTATTGTCATTTTATTTATTTTCTTTTGTTACATCTTCTGACATCGGACTCGGACTTCTTTTGAATTGAATTTTAATGTGCGTATTGTTATGCGTTAACTTTTCTTCATTGCATGGCTAGAGGCATAAAGGGGGGGGGGGGGGGGGGGTTGAGAACTCATAAACATGTTTAACCCCGCCGCAATTTTGCGCCTGTCCCAAGGCAGGAGCCTCTGGCCTTTGTTAGTCTTGTATGATTTTTAATTTTAGTTTCTTGTGTATAATTCGGAGTTTAGTATGACGTCCATTATCACTGTACTAGTATACATATTTTTTAAGGGGTCAGTTGAAGGACGTCTCCGGGTACGGGAGTTTCTCGCTACATTGAAGACCCATTGGTGGCCTTTGGCTGTTGTCTGCTCTACGGTCGGGTTGTTGTCGCTTTGACACATTCCCCATTTCCTTTCTCAATTTTATAATTCAACAGGACATACCTGGTTTCTATTAAGTTAAACTTAAGGTATAAAAAAATATAGAAAGCTGTGAAATTTCAAAATTTGGTTGAACAGATAGGGATTTTTAATTGTTGGTCCGACACCTACGTAATAGAGAATTTCTAGAATATTTTTTATTGCAGTTAGTTAGGTTTTTATTCTGCTTCGTTATATTAAACGTTCAATTATAAATTCACTTTGTCTTGTTTATTTAATTATGAATAATTGTAATGCTCTATCTAGGGGAAATTTGTGCATGTTAGAAGTAATCAGTTGACTTTGGTAGGAGTTGTGAGTATTTGAAGCGTGGTCACAAAGGTATCTACACTTGATAGATCTTGATATCATTTAATTTTTTTTTCATCGATCAGTCCTTGGAGAAGACGTTAAATTTTTTCGGAGAAAGAATTAATAAAAAATAACACAGAAGTTTTCTTTATAGCTCAGCTAGCCCCAAACATCATGTCGGGCATGGTAATTTCTTAAAACCATTAGATGTCTTCTGACAAACAATTTGTACATTTAAACGAAATGTTTTACTATTGATACTGGGAAGATCCTTGATTATTATTTTTGTGTGGACAAACCCAAGTAAGAAATAACCATCACAAAGGAATATAAATAAAACCATACGAATGGTACATGCATGTGGGTTGTAATATACCATTTCCCATATTAAAAATACATTATGCACCTTATTACCTTATGTTTACCTCTCATAGCTTTTTAACATCAATTATGTGGAACCTATTTTATCATAATCATTTGGTAATTAATGCAATTAGTGTCTCCTCCATGACAGTCTTGAACATTAAAACTATTAAATAAAATATTTAATGCTGGGTACATGACTGTCAAACATGCAAAAATCCACACTGTTCTGTGTCCACACTTTTTGGAATCTATGTCTAAACGATTGCCTTTTGCAGTCGTATAAGAAACGACACAAAACAAAACAAACATCACTCAAGATAGTCATTACAAACAGAAAAAACTAAAATTTGAAACCGCCTGCTCCCTGACTTCTGAAATTTGGTATCGTAACTTTGGGATTTAAACTAAAAATTCTAACTCCTCTATCTTATGCCTTCTCTTATATATAATCAAATCAAACACAGAGTCAGAACACAATAATATAGGAATAGGTCGGTCAGATTTATAAAGATTGCTGTGAAACACACCTACTAAGATATCGGAATCATGGTAAACAGGAACTAGCCGTCTTTTATTGGGACTGGTGTAAACAAAACAGGTGACAGTTGAATTATCTTTGGTGACAAATCTGTATATAAATAAGTATACTAGTCTTGTACAAGTCATTACAAGATATATAACGAGATGGTACACAACATTATGAATCCACTTGGTAAAATGGTAATGGCTTTGTTGTTTCTACCGCTCGTAGAATCAATGGCTGTCAATGGTTTTAATCAACAAGTACAAAGGGACATTGGGGCCAGCGTTGGTGGACAAGCACTGGATTTAGCATTTGTTATGGACTGCACTGGGAGCATGGGATCGTATATAGATACCGCCAGAAAACATATTCAGGCCATTGTTGACGAAATTGTGACTTCTTCTAACACCACCGTTCGCTTAGCATTGATTGAATATCGAGATCATCCTCCACAAGATAATACCTTTGTTACAAAAACATATAACTTCACAGATTCCGTGTTCATGATGAAAATTTGGCTAAATGCTGCGCGCGCCACTGGAGGTGGGGATGGTCCTGAGGCAGTGGCTGAAGCTTTGTTTAAAGCCACAAAACTGTCTTGGCGTCCCGAGGCTACCAAAATAACTGTTCTGATTTCTGATGCACCTCCTCATGGACTTGTTCCGTCACAAGACAGTTCGTTCCCCAACGGATCTCCTACTGGACACGATCCAATGAAGATAGTTCGTGACCTTGCTCAAATGGGCGTGACCTTATATGTTATTGGTTGTGAACCAGCTATACTTCCATATAAAGACTTTTTCATGGCCCTTGACTATTTGGCCGGTGGGCAATACGTACCTCTGTCGAGACCAGAACTTCTGGTTGATGTTATAACAGGTGGTGCACAAGAAGAATTGTCAATTCAGAAATTTGAAAAGCTCGTACAGGTTGAGGTCCAGAAAACTATTGCAGCAGGACACACTGTTGATAAACAGAAAATTTCACAAACTGTATACAACATGCTAGTTAATTCGGGAGCAACATCGACTCATTTGTTATTAAACAATGCAACGTTAGAAGGCACAACGGATGCCGCAAAACAAATAGCATCGGCTACATCTATGGCGGAAGTACGACTCCATTTCCATATGGCAACTGCAAAACCTTACACTTATCCAACCTATGCACCAGGACACGCCGTTTTTTATCCAACATATGCACCAGGACACGCTTATCTTTCAGGGACGTTTGCACCTCGTCCTACAATTGGTCCAATATACACTTTTCCGCCAGGATATACGGGGAAGCCTTTTCCACCAGATCTTCCATCGACTTTAGCACCATATATTTATCTGCCTGGAGCATACACATATCCACCTGGTAAACCATCTGTGATGACAGGTTTTAATCCAACGCCTTCTCCGCAAGGATACACCGGTTTAAATCCAACGCCTTCTCCGCAAGGATACGCCGGTTTAAATCCAACGCCTGCTCCAGGAGGAAAGTTTATAGGAACAGGATCAGGAGGAACGTTTACAGGAACAGGATCAGGGGGTTCCGGAACAGGCAAAGGGGCCTTAACAGGGTCAGGAGGATCCGGTTCCGGTACCGGGGACACATATAGTGCTGTTCATTCGGGAATTAGTGTGGACCAAGTCGACAGATTAGTACAGAAAGTTCTTGGTTGATTTCACATTAAACAGAGGACGTTTTATCGTGATTAAAGGATTATTGTATAAATGAGTTCATAAATCATAATATTATCAAAGAAGAAGGTAATTAAACTCAAAATTATCTGCATATTTAATTTGCCTAGATTTTACGGATAAAAATAAGCTTTTATAGTCACTTAAAGTCTTTGTGTCTGTCGTCGTATACTGTCCTAACAACTTCTTTTAAACTTTATTGTTTTATTGAGGGATGTGCCTGTGAAAAACAAATTTGGTAGTACTAAATATGATAAGATGGTTCTTTCATGACAGTTCTGTGATACGTATATAGTTAGTTGAATCCGACGTCGCTTCCATCGCGACGTGACAAAAATGTTTGCATCGTAACTTCCAATAGTCCAGTCAAACTAAGTTTCAACCTCATACTAATTGCAACAGAAAATGTTTACGAATCTATTTAGCCCTAAATATACACAGAAAAAAGTCCCATAAAATCTAACTTGAGGAAAATTCAAAATCAGCATTAAGGGCATACGATACAGTTTTGAACCTGTATTTACAAGTTGATGAAAATTTGCATATAGGCTATTTTTTACCTGATTAAATCAAATTATGTAATAAAAAATATACCTTCATGTGCTACTTTTTGAGTAAAATGAGGTCGAAATTTTGTATATTTGCTCAAAATTCAGATTTGTGTCCGTATTTTCTTTTTCGAAAGAAAGACATAACTTTTTTGTTTTAAAAGATAAACACAAATTGTTTTTTGTTAAATAATCGGTAATTTCTGTATTTTGTCAGTATCATTAAAAATTAAGCAATTTTTATTCCGAAATAATTCTATATTTATCAAATGTTCATAAATAGAGGAAAAAACGTCATTTTTTGCTGCATGTTTATCGAAATTAAAAAAATTGCGCTATTTACAGTTTTAAAAAATTTGGGTCACATAATCTCCTTGCAAAATGAAACAAATTGCTGTTTTAAAAAATAGGGGTCCATGCACTCGTTTTCAAATTAAATCAGTTTGAATGATAAAAATCAGTCGAAAAATGCATCTTTTACCGATATGTCATAGTTTGACGTCGCGAAAATAACATTTTACGTTAGCAACGTCATTACCTTCCCTGTAACTGTATCGTATGCCCTTAAAATTGGTAGGGGAGATAACTCCGCAAAAATGAGTCTTTTTTTGTTTGTCAGTTTGTGGTTGATTTTAATTTTTTTTTTATCATAAGTAATGATACTTTGATGGGGTAATAAGTTCGTATTTAACTATATTATATAGTCTTCTGCTCTTGAAATGTACAAAACCGAAGTGTTATGTGTATTTTTATTTTTTTGTGCATTTTTCATTAAAGAAACTGCAAATTTGTGGCTTTGTGTCCATTTTGAAAAAATAATGTGAAAATTTGGTATTGTTTATATCTGTATATTATATTTGTTCAGCATCTACCTTGTTTAAAGATACTTTAAACCACAAAAAGAAGAATATATGCTTTATCATTTTTATCAAATTTGAGATTCTTTACCTCGACATGTCGCCGGAAAAATTCAAAAAAAAGGTCAACAGTTACTAACCAATTATGAAATCTAGATTGCAGCTTGATAAAAGATATGAAAACACCTTTATATAGTTGTTTGTTACACACTAAAGACGGCTAAATATCAAGAATCAATACATTCTGTTGAATAGAAGCGGTAAAGTTCTAATTTTGTATAAATTTTTTCACTATTTCTTCCTTTTTGCACAGTTATTTGCCTTTTTTTAATGCAAATGTCCATAGGAATTTTAAATCGTGATCTTAAAGTCTTCCTCAAGTTAGATGGGATTTGTTTCTGTGTATATTTCAGGTATAATTGTAAAGATTAAAAAAAAAAAACTTCTGTTGCAATTACTTTAAGGTTATAATAGGGTCAAATTTGTGCTAGATTGACTCAGTGGACTACAACACATATTGAGCGAACAGGTGAAAAAGTCTGATCATACACTGAACAAACTTTCAGGCTCAACCATAAGACCGCCAGCCCAGGCTTGTTAAATCCTTCTCTAGACAACAACAGAATTCAACCATTTTTTTGGTGTTTATAAATTGGCTTCGGTCTTGTGGATTCAAAGTTTATTATGATATTCATCTTGATCCAAATTTTATTCAATAACTTACACAAGTATAAGATACTAATAAAACAGTTTCTTAATTCATTTCAACTGATCAGATTGATGTATATTACTTTTCCACATAAATAATAAAATATTATAATAAACTTTGATTTACAAAGGAACTATATGCAAGTGTATATCTAAAATAAAAGGGTTGTTCGACCAATATTTTCTCAATTTAACCCTTTTCGTGCGGGGGCCGTACTATTACGGCCATACCCAGATCACCGTTATTTTGGCTTCAATGGCGCTCCATACATTTAGAGGTCATCGTAATGCCATTTAATTCGTAGTGTATGCACGTTTCCTCAATCTGACACTATTGATTGTCATGTTTCTCACTTTTAATATTTATTTTGAGCTCAAAAACGAACTTCAAAATTTGAGATCGGACAAAATTGGGTTTTTTGAGGGGTGGGCTTACCTTCAAGGTCTGAAACACAGAGTTAAGAAGACTGAAACCTTGAAAAATACTGTTAATCTAAAGGCGTATAACGACTGATCGTGTTTATAATTAAATTACGCCGAGGAAACGTCTACTTCCGGTTGCAAGTCCTGTTAAAGTTCAAAATTGGAAAAAATCGAAAATTTGGTGAATATTGGTGCAAATGACCTTCTTTACACTGATGAACCCAGATCAGTTTCACTCCGACCTAACAACTGTTGTGATTAAAGTGTTCACTAGTGTACACCCTACATGAAAACTACAAATGGATGCATCTGGTAGCATCTGTCGGGCTTTAATACAGGTCGAGAAAAAGAACGAAAAAAAACGTCAAAATTGACGCTTTTTGCACCCGAAGACCAATTAATTCCCTCCCACCCTTCCCCGCCTCCTCACCCCGTGATCCCCTATTTTAGATTTATTGCAATCAGTATGCATCAGCAATCAGGGTTCATCTCATTTGCATATTTTTGCAAATACTCGAAATTTAGACAATTTCTGAAAACAACACAGCATGTATTTAGGGTTAAGGACAAAAAACAAGTCAAAAGTTGGTAGTTGATGATTAAAATGATGTTTAAAGTTTCTGCAAGTCATAAAAACACATAATTAGTTTCCTGATATATGTATGTCTTCGACTTAGCGTTCTACACCATCTAAAACTAAATCCAGATATATCACATATATCCAGCATGGCCAAAATCAAAAGTCGTATTGGCTATTTAACCACGAAAGTGAGGTCAAGGTCAGGTGATACCTGCTAGATCGATATATACACATTACCTTCATTACTACATACACCAAATACAGTTTACCTAAATTACTTATAGTACTTGAAAACCAGACCTGGAATGAGGTCAAGGTCATATAAAACCAGCCAGACTAATAGAACAAAACAGAACAGAACATATTTTATTTTCAATTAAGGGCCCACAAGGGGCAAACAGAGCATACATGAATAAGGAAAAAGAATATTGATTTGCATAAATACATAGATACAAACAATTTTTTTACATGCAGTTACAATACAATAACTAACTCATATTCACTTTAATAAATTTACCAACAGCATTAAGGACCTGATTGTCTTCACAGTTTAATAATGCTGATTATCAAGTATAGAAAAAATTGGAATTCTTTGGCAAACACAGTCAAAGAGAGCATCTCTATCTGATTTAAAATTTGCACAGTTAGTTAAAAAATGGATTTCATCTTCAACACAGCCAGAGGAGCATTTTTTGCAAATTCTTTCATTTCGTGGAATATTTAAAAAACGACCAACTTCAATTTGAAGCTTATGAGCAGAAATACGTAATTTGCATATAGATCTTCTAAAATCAAAGTTCTTAATTAAAGAAAGATAATTTTCATAACCAAAATTCTGCTTGAATTTCACATAATTAAACAGTTTTCCATCAGAAGCCTAATTTTGGCTAGCATACCAATTGCTAATATATTTAGTGTGAATTAATTTGCTAGATATGTTCAAAAATTTATATTGTCCGAAATGTTTTACTTCTTGTTTAATTTCAAAAACTTCTAATACTTTTTTAACAAATAAGAACCAAGAAGTTATGTTAGATTTGTGAAGCTCTTGGCTGCATTTATAAGCATCTTTCAACAATCTAATTAGAATTAAATCCTCATGCGCGACATATCAGAACAGGAGCAATTAAAGGATTTAATTTTAATTAGATTGATCTTTCAATAGACTGAATTCAGTTGTAAGATTTTCAAATCTATACCAGTTTTACAATTGACTTTACAATATCATAATGTAAGGGGAAACGCCCCAGTTCTGATAATACAGCAAAATTGACACTCCTTTTGTGTACACCAAGTATTTTAGAAAACTTAAGATGGAGATTCTCACACTTAAGAGTTGTTGTATTGAGACTTGCACATGCCACATATTTGAGTTGTCAGAAACATATACATCTTTATTGTCTAGATATCTTCGTTTTACCAGTTCATCAATGATTTCTGAATTAAGACGATGTAAGCGATTATCAAGGCGGGGAGTAGTTAGTGACACTATGGTTTTAGCTTCTTTCCATTTGCTAGAAATTGATTCTACTACCATTTGGGTTGTTGTTTTTAACGTCGTTAGTTAGTGAATTATAGTATAACTAATCGCCGTATTTGAATATCAAAAATAAGACAACTTGTGACCGAACGCCGCTATGGATTAAACTCGTGCGCCGTATTTGAATATCAAAAATAAGACAACGCGTGACCGAACGACGCATGGATTAAACGAGTGCGCAGCACGAGTTTAATCCATAGCGGCGTTCGGTCACAAGTTGTCTTATTTTTGATATTCAAATACGGCGATTAGTTATTCTTTTTATTACATTGGCAAATGGCCTTTTTTATGAAATTAATGTAGAACATGTAAGGAACTATATCTTTTTCCTACGCATTGACAATTTGTTTTGATCCGACGTTATCGACGTCTTGACAACGCCTATTATTATACCTTTCATATATTTTAAACAATTCTATTGGGTGAAACGTTATCACGTGACATGGAATAATTCAGTTGTTTTTCATTCAATTGCAAGGAAGGACGAATAACCCTAAAAATTTTCACCAGCGGTGAATAACCCTATTATTCACCGGCGAATAACCTTTTGAGTTTGTTGATTTGTACTTCAGTTATCTCCCATGAAAATGACGTCATAGACGTAAATAAAAAAAAATGGCAGCGTTCACGTTACACTGGAAGCTCACCGAGAGACGAGGAAATATTAAGGCATTGGACATGAATAGAGTGCCAACAGCTGATGATAGCTCTTATAGAGTAACGGTCCTTTTCAGGGCCATCAATATTTTACAAAAAGATTCTACCTTTGTTGTACATTCTAGAAATTCTAGAACACAAATGTATTTTCAAACGTCAGCTTGTCTTTGATTTTGTTATGTAAAAAATATATAGAAAGTGTTCGAAAGGCCTTTCCACTGTTAGTTCGGTATAATAAAACAATTTTGGCCCCTTAAAATCGATGAATATCCAAAATTGTCAACCCTTAAACGTTATTTCACTTCGGGCTGTGCCCTCAGTGAAATAACCTTTACTTCTCGTGTTGACAATTTTGGATATTCACCTTTTCAACGGGCCATAATTGTATATTGTTGTATGACGTCAGAGAGTGAAATAACCACGTTTATTTCACATGTGAAATTATCGGTTTTTATCTAACTGGGAAATCAATGTAATTCATACACCTTATCGCTATTTGTCCGCCATTGCTGGAAATCACACAGGTTCCCGTAAAATTTTGACGTCATAAAACAAAATGTCTGACGCCACAATGGAAAAGTGATTGTTGTTGACGTCAAAAGTTCAAGCGGACGGGTCAGCCGGGAATAGCGATAAGGTGTATTGCAACCAATGTAATAATGTATGATAACAAAATCTGGCCTCACGGTCAAAAAACTTTCGAGCATGATTTTTGTACTCAGACTCGAAAATCAACCAATCAAATTGCTGGATTTCATGTTTCGAGCATGATTTTTGTGCTCCGAGCACTGAGCAAAGTTTTATGCCTTCAAGGCCAGGGCTACACTGTGCGGTTGAGATTACCTCGTAGGCTTCATCTAAAGTATGTGCTGTAGTTTTCGTTATATCCACTGCCGTTGAGAGTTTGTTTTCATTAATCCTATCAGTGTTTGATGTGCCAATAAATAGAGCTGTAGGTTTGTTAGATTTGCCTTCATTGTTGAAGGACCCATTGGCAAAATGCTGCTCATTTTGTTGCTGTGTAGGTAAATACATGCTCGATAGCCTGTGATTTGAGAGATAATATTTCATTAAATTGAGAGTCAGTTTTCTCTTTTAAAAGTTTGTTTTCTTCACTAATTTTCATTATTTCACTACATTTGGTGTTCAATTTGACCTTGAGATCATCATTAATATGATTGATATCCTCCATTTTCTGGTCCATTCTATTTTTTTTTTTTTTTTATAGTTTTAGCTATTTCAAATTTATTATTTTCAATGCGAAATTTGGAATCAAGCTCAGCGTATTCTGTTGCAGCTTTGTGTTTGTCCATAGAAAGGTTATGGACTTGGTTTTCGAGTTCTACAATGCGATGTTCTAGTTTATTGAATTGTTTTTCCATGTTGCTGTGTTCCTTTATATTACACGTAGAGGCATTATGCAAAATTGTATCTGATTGATGTTTGTTATTAACTAGTCCAGCCCTGGCCTTAGTGACTCATTTTCTGTTTTTTTTTTGTTTTTTTGTTGTCACTGACAAAAAAAAAAAAAATTAAAACAAATAAAATGAGTCACTGAGGCCAGGGCTGGACTAGTTATTAACCTGCTCTTGTAGCTTTTTAACTGTTTCTACAACTGGTGTAATTGCTTATCTTATTACATCGGAAAAGCTTTTTTTTTTGCTTGCACTATAAGTGCCGTTTGAGATTTGGTGATACCAGCTAAAGCTTCAACAAAAGTAGACTGAAGCCTATCTAAATCTTCATATCCGATTGAAATCTGTGTGGCAATTGTAGTTTCTGTACATGTATTAGAAGTGGGAACATTTGCTCGAATGCTTTTATGTGAGTTGTTATTGCTATCTGTTAATTTAGAACTAGCATTTGAGTTAAAAACTGATTTTACACTTGTAGATTCTTCGATTGAGTTTTTGTCAGAAGATTTACATGTAGAATCAACATCCGTGTTGACTATCAATGAAGGATTGTGTTCACAAATAGAATAAACAAGTGTTATCAATGTTGGGAAGTCCCTTGTGGTGAAGAGGTCTTTACTAAGTCCTTGAACTTGTAACACACCAGTAGTGATAAATAATGTAATCCTTTATACAAGTTGTTTATCATTGGTAAGATTTATACATATAGCTTTGTTACCTTCACCCTCCCACTGGTGAGGATCATCGTACCAGTCAACTTGATACAATTCAGCTTGTTTACCAAAATGTTCATAATATGGGGACGGAGTCCCCAATAACAGTAGAAAATTCAATAAAAAAAAAAATACGGGAAAATTTCCCGAATTTTTCATTGTACTAATGAACTCAAAATCGTTCAATTTTTTTTTGTCGTGTTTTGAAATCCCGGACCTGCGCAAAAATGTACAATGTACTTCCTTTTTCCGGTCTCGTTTGTATGAAACTTTGAGTAAAATATATATTTATCAGTCTAGTATAAAATAGGAAGGAACGCGCAATACCAATTTCATTTTTAATAATTCCTTGATATGAAAAAACGTTACCTGATGATAGCGTTTCTGTGTTTACATTGCATATGACGTCATAATTTAAATAACGTCACAACTAAATCCATAACAACAGAACCAAAATCGGAAACGTTACGGTATTTCCGTTTCTTTTTTTTTAAACAAATATTTAAAAAAAAAAAGTTACAAAAAAATAATTCATACAGACTTCGTCCCCATTTACAGGTAATGCCTGCCTCATATAATGGGGACGAAGTCCCCAATTACGGTAGAAAAATCAATAATAAAAAAAAAATCGGGAAAATTTCCCGAATTTTTCATTCTACTAAGGTAGCAATACACAGTTAGGAGTTTAGTTTCGCATTATGGCCCCTGTGGATTTTTCAAACAGGAAAGTTAGTGTGTAATAAAATTCATTTTTAGATAGCTGAGTACTAATTTAGCCTTCAAAGATGGTTTATAAAAGAGGGACGAAAGATACCAAAGGGACAGTCAAACTCATAAATCTAAAACAAACTGACAACGCCATGGCTAAAAATAAAAAAGACAAACAGAAAAACAATAGTACACACGACACAACATAGAAAACTAAAGAATAAACAACACGAACCCCACCAAAAACTAGGGGTGATCTCAGGTGCTCCGGAAGGGTAAGCAGATCCTGCTCCACATGTGGCACCCGTCGTGTTGCTTAAGTGATTACAAATCCGGTAAATAGTCTAATTCGGTAGGTCATATTCATGAAAGGGAAGGGGGTTGTAGTTACGACGTAAGGAACATATCCGATATCATTTGTGAAACGGTTATTCCATAACGGTCAACCAACTCGTGATGGCGTCCGTAAAATTTACGAAGGGATGATTTCAACTTCACCATTTGGAACTCTTGGTTTAATAGCTTCCTTGTGAGCAGCAAACCTCTATCAAGAAAATCATGATAGGAAATGCAAGCACGGGAATATCGTATCAATTGGGAGATATATACCCCGTATGCAGGTGCTGCTGGAATGTTGCTACTTAGAAATGGAAAGTTCACAATTGGAAAGCTGAAATCATCTCTTTTGTCGTAAAGTTTTGTTTTCAACCGACCCTCATTGTCAATTTCTAGATGTAAGTCAAGATATGAAGCCGACTTAACTGTATCTGTAGTATCCTTTATCTCTAGTTCGATTGGATAGATGCGTTCCACATAGTCACCAAATTTTGAATTGTTTAGTGAAAGAACATCATCTATATAGCGGAAAGTAGAGTTAAAGGATATTGCTAACTTCTTATCTTTCTTCCTAAGAAGTTCCTGCATGAAGTCAGCCTCATAATAATAAAGAAACAAGTCGGCGAGTAGAGGGGCACAGTTTGTTCCCATTGGAATGCCGACAGTCTGTTGAAAAACACGTCCTCCGAACGTAACAAATATGTTGTCAATCAAGAAATCAAGCATCTTGATAATATCAGTTTCAGAGAATTTTTTGTTTGAATCAGAGTGATTCTTTACAAAGTAGGATTTATCCCTCCCTAAGACAAGATACTTGTATCTACGTTGGCCATTCTTTTTTATGAAGCAAAGTAATATCAACTCTTTCAATTTGTCTTTTAGTTTGGAATGTGGAATACTTGTGTACAGGGTAGAAAAGTCAAATGTTTTAATACTGTTACAAGATGAAAGAGAGTTAGATTGTATGTACTCTAAAAGATCTTTTGAATTTTTAAGTATCCACATCTGATTCACGCCACCTCTAGAATAGGCAGTTTCACAATAACTTTGAAGCCCGTCTTTGATTGCTGATAAAATAGATGTTAATAATTTAGAAAGAGGTTTCGTGGAGCACTTGGAAGACCCACCAATATACCGTTGTTTGTAAGGACACTTATGTAGTTTAGGTATCCAATACAGTGATGGAAGATCCAGTTCTTCATCTTTGGTTGAAATTCCAAAGGAACATAGAACAGACCTATGATTATCCAGGATTTCCTCTTTGGTAAGTGTCGTGATGGTATATGTTGAGTTACCAAGTGAATTGTCAATACCTAATTCGTTTATCAAGCAGTTGATGTAGTGACTTTTACACACAAAAACGATGTTATTTGGGGCTTTATCTGCAGGGACAACAACATATTTGTCATGGAGGTCGGATAGGTGTTTTGCAACATTTGGGTCTTTAAAGATTGACGTAGCATGGGCATTGATGGACCCATTCAGTTTTTTAATTCTGATTTGTATCAACGACCTCACTGCCTTAATCCATTCGGAAAGAGTGTCTACGTCTTCCTTCTCGCGCTTAGCCCATTGCCTGGCATAATCCTCGACTGAATCCATCAAAATTTTAAAGTTGTATTTCCAATTGATGGATTTAGGCTCACGATATTTGGGACCTTTCGATAACACATTTCGTAGAGAAGTGTTATTAACAATGTTAAGGTCACCGGTAATAACGTGGCCAGCAGGATTATATGTGAATTTGGAACTAGCACAAGTGCAATCAGGAGGTTTAGACTTGAAGGCCATCAAGATTGTTTTTAACATGTTTTATGGGCTATTTTCTGTTTGACAATCCGTATTTTCATAGCTTGACCGGCCATCGGTCCAGAAATTAATGTAATGTTTACAAACCCTTTTTTTCTACACGAAGTTTTTGACGCAATTTTACAAAAAAATGAGACGAAAGACATATGATTTTCATTGGATCTACTGAATGCTATATGTACACAGTTTCAGAAAAGGTATTACTTCAGGCGATTGAAATTCTACTTTTAGCCAAATTTTGGGGAAATATGTGACATCTTTTCCCCCCTTTTTGCAATATTTTACAGCAAATAAGTGCAGATTGTTGCCATGGATACACCCCAAAGAAATTATATTTTACCATTTTATATACTGGATATAAAATCTATGGAAGATTCTGATTACATACATATGCACATATATGACACAAACAGTAAGCTTAGTATTGCAAAAAAGCAATGAAAAGGGGATGGTAAAATTTATGAGGGCAAATTTTAATATTTTTTCCTAACTGTTTATTGCTACCTAATGAACTCAAAATCGTTAACTTTTTTTTTCAGATCTAGTTCCTGTTCCGGCTTTCCCCGCATTTGCGCAGAAATCTGTCTTGTTTGCATGAGACTTTGAAAAGAAAATTATATGTATCAGTCTAGTAAAATATAAGATTGGAACTCAATACAATTTCATTTTTAATAATGGTTTGATTTGAAAAAAACGTTACCTGATGGAAGCGTTTCTTTTGTTTACATTGAATATGACGTCATAATTTAAACAACGTCACAGCTAAATCCCTAACCACAGAACCGAAATCGGGAACGTTACGGTATTTCCGTTTCCTTTAGTAACATGTTTGAGGTAAGAAAATAATACATACAGACTTCGTCCCCATTCACAGGTTATGCCTGCCTCATATTATGGGGACGAAGTCCCTAGAAAAATTCAATAAAAAAAAAAAATCGGGAAAATTTCCCGAATTTTTCATTGTACTAATGCAAACTCCATACAGCGTTATCGTTCGGGTCATACTTCCCTTTCTCTACAAACACTGCCATCGGCCCTTCGGATGCTTTCGGTTATTTGCTGCGGATTGTGTAAAGAAGCGTAGCCAGATGTCACCACTGTTTCGGAGTTTGGTACTAATGAACTCAAAATCGTTAACTTTTTTTTCAGATCTACTTCCGTTTCCCGTCTTCTTCCGTTTCCGGTCTTGTTTGCATGAGACTTTGAATAAAATGTATATTTATCAACATATCAACAAATATAGGAAGGAACTCAACACCCAATCATTTTTAATAATTGTTTGATATGAAAAAAAACGTTACCTGGATAACAGAGTTTCTTTGTTTACATTGAATATGACGTCATAACTTAAATAACGTCACAACTAAACCCCTAACAACAGAACCAACATCGGAAACGTTACGGTATTTCCGTTTTTTTTTACTCAACATGTTTGAATTAAAAAAAAAAAAATTACAGACTTCGTCCCCATTCACAGGTAATGCCTGCCTCATATTATGGGGACGAAGTCTCCAATTACGGTAGAAAAATCAATCTAAAAAAAAATTCAAAAAAAAAAAAATCGGGAAAATTTTCCCGAATTTTTCATTCTACTAATGAACTCAAAATCGTTAACTTTTTTTTCAGATCTACTTCCTGTTCCGGCCTTGTTGGCATGAGACTTTGAATAAAATGTATATTTATCAACATATCAATAAATATAGGAAGGAATTCAACACCCAATCATTTTTAATAATTGTTTGATATGAAAAAACGTTACCTGATAACAGCGTTTCTTTGTTTACATTAAATATAACTTAAATAACGTCACAATTAAATCCCTAACAACAGAACCAATATCGGAAAAGTTACGGTATTTCCGTTTATCAACATGTTTGAATAAAAAAGAAAATAATTCAGACTTCGTCCCCATTCACAGGTAATGCCTGCCTCATATTATAAGATACCAAGAGCACGTATCCAAGCCTCCAACCTGTTTCTCTTAATTCTACATGCAACCATTTTTGCGGGGGGGCTCATAAAAGAGGGACGAAAGATACCAAAGGGACAGTCAAACTCATAAATCTAAAACAAACTGACAACGCCATGGCTAAAAATGAAAAAGACAAACAGAAAAACAATAGTACACATGACACAACATAGAAAACTAAAGAATAAACAACACGAACCCCATCAAAAACTAGGGGTGATCTCAGGTGCTCCGGAAGGGTAAGCAGATCCTGCTCCACATGTGGCACCCGTCGTGTTGCTTATGTGATTACAAATCCGGTAAATAGTCTAATTCGGTAGGTCACATTCATGAAAGGGAAGGGGATTATAGTTACGACGTAAGGAACATATCCGATATCATTTGTGAAACGGTTATTCCATAACGGTCAACCAACTCGTGATGGCGTCCATAAAATTTACGAAGGGATGATTTCAACTTCACCATTTGGAACTCTTGGTTTAATAGCTTCATAAAGGTTTGGATCAATTATCTCGTCTTGTAGTTTCTTGGCTTTTGCACGCGAGGGATTCTTAAATTTTTCTGGAAGACACTCTCTTGGATAATCCTTAAATATTGGGGTGACTGACTTGTCAATTTCATCCTCGTGTATCTCAAATGGAAATTTATCTGACATGCTGATTTGTGCGTCGTCTGCAGACGAGGAGTTTGACATTTTATACCAATTTCCATTCTCAATTCTATTTTGTAAAAGAAAACAGTTTTATATCTGATTTGTGTCCTTTGGCTATTTGACTGAACAAAATCCAAAGTATTCATAATCTGGTGTATGACCCATACCTTTTAGAACTGCTTCGACTACATGGACTTCAATCATGCAATTCATTTCCATAAACTCTTCTAAGAGGTGTTTTTATAAAAACGTGGCTACTGTAATGGCGAGTTCAAAATCGTAAAAAACTGATTCAAGTGACTGAGGAGTGGAGTCTTTGATGGCCACTTCGTTACTGGTATGGGCTGTTGTTATTATAACAAATACATGCATGGGTGGTACAGGA
Source organism: Mytilus edulis (assembly GCA_019925275.1). Taxonomy (NCBI): domain Eukaryota; kingdom Metazoa; phylum Mollusca; class Bivalvia; order Mytilida; family Mytilidae; genus Mytilus; species Mytilus edulis. The sequence continues at coordinate 3,747,961 of CM034349.1, forward strand.
ACACAAGGAGGTATATAATGACCAAAAGAAATAATGTCTGTAAAATCTAGGGTCATCGTTTTATTAGAAATGTGTAAAAAAGGACTTTGAGGCAGAATTGCTTCCCAATAATAATTCCCCAGCAAGACACCCAACACACATTACTTCCAGTCAATATGGATGGACTGCTGGAACAATAAGGTAATACACGAAAATGAGGTCAAGGTCAGATAAACCAAATGAGAAATAAATGTACACCTTACAATCATTCAATATACCAAATATAGTTGACCTTTTGCAGACATGTACACCTTACTATCAATCTATGCATTACAGATAGTTCACCTTCTGCTTTTAGTACATATCCAGGAAAAAAACTTAACCATGAACATTTAACATTGATCAATGAACCACGAAAATCAGGTCAAGGTCAAATGACACCTACCAGTTTGACATATACACCTTGCATTCCGTCTATACACCAAATATAGTGGACCTATTGCTATAGTATGGACTGCGAAACTTAACCTGGTTCACTGATCAATGAAATGAGGTCGAGGTCAAGTAAAAACTTTCGAAAAGGACGGTCCGAGGACCTTGCAAGGTATGCACATAACAAATGTAGTTATTCTATTACTCATAGTTAGAGAGAAATTAACATTAATTTTTTTTTTCCAACTTCCAAGAAATCATTGAACCATGCATGAATAAGGTCAAAGACAATGGAAATGTGACAGATAAAAACTTCATGACATAAGACATCTATACACATAAAATGAAGCATCCACGACTTCCACCTTCTAAAATATAACACTTTTGAGAAGTTGGCCAACGCCACCACCACTGGAAAACCGTCACCATGTTGAGCTTTCTGTGACAAAAGTTGCTGCTCAACATAATGACAAATTTTCAGTAGGGTTGGGTTGAAACTCGCCAAAAAATATACCAACCCAAATCTCAGTACATAGTTAAATCTGCATCAAGTCTTCTAGTTTGTATGTGTTTGCAAATTTTCAAGAAATATCTTTGGGTAGAACGAGTCAAATTATATTAGGTCTCAACAATAAATAGTAAGGTGAACATGTTCTGACCTCATTTCCACAGTTCAATGATTGTTAAGCCATTATGATAATTTATCGGACATGGGTTCATTCTCAAAGAGAGGCTTTTAGTAGATACTGTTGAAAGGGTGTGATGTGTGTACGACTCACTAGTCGATTCCTAGATCTGAAAAGCTTCTGGATAGTTATTTCATTGGCAATTATATTAACTCAATTCTTATTAAACAGTAACAATAATCCATTTGGATTTTCATCAAATTGCAGCTTCTGGAAACACCATGACCTAACTTCAAAGAATTAAATTTTCATTTTTTGAGCAGTTGCATTGTGTACTATCTAATTGGATACAGAACTCTTTCCAGATAGACCATGAATTACCCCTACCCTCTCATTGGAGTTTCCAGACCTTATGCCTGGTTAGTTAATATTCATTGGAAGGTTATCCATTGTTGAGAACACTTGAATGGATGGTTTAGTGTAATCTTAGTGTCCATTTTTGAATACCAGTATAATATTATTTTTGTCTTATCATACAAGCATACAAAGTTCACCAATGTTCTATTTTTAGCCATGGTGGCAGGAACAAAATACAACAATGATCACACACATAGGGCCAGATGGGATAAACAGGTGTTTTACTTGTCCTTTTTTATGGAAATTTATGGAAAATCTTAATCTTAAAAGGAGTTGTGGCAGACCCTACACTAGAATTATTCAAGTCAAATTTGTTCAAAGATTTCAAGAATGTCTTGAAAAATGTGATTAAATTAATCAATAGATAACAGTACACAAACTGAGGGCAACAACATTCACTGGTATTTTATCAATGTACACCAACTGAGGGCAACAATATTCACTGGTATTTTATCAATATACACCAACTGAGGGCAACAACATTCACTGGTATTTTATCAATGTACACCAACTGAGGGCAACAATATTCACTGGTATTTTATCAATGTACACCAACTGAGTGCAAGAACATTCACTGGTATTTTATCAATGTACACCAACTGAGTGCAACAATATTCACTGGTATTTTATTAATGTACACCAACTGAGTGCAAGAACATTCACTGGTATTTTATCAATGTACACCAACTGAGGGCAACAACATTCACTGGTATTTTATCAATGTACACCAACTGAGGGCAACAATATTCACTGGTATTTTATCAATGTACACCAACTGAGTGCAAGAACATTCACTGGTATTTTATCAATGTACACCAACTGAGGGCAACAACATTCACTGGTATTTTATCAATGTACACCAACTGAGGGCAACAACATTCACTGGTATTTTATCAATGTACACCAACTGAGGGCAACAACATTCACTGGTATTTTATCAATGTACACAAACTGAGGGCAACAACATTCACTGGTATTTTATCAATGTACACCAACTGAGGGCAACAATATTCACTGGTATTTTATCAATGTACACCAACTGAGTGCAAGAACATTCACTGGTATTTTATCAATGTACACCAACTGAGTGCAACAATATTCACTGGTATTTTATCAATATACACCAACTGAGGGCAACAACATTCACTGGTATTTTATCAATGTACACCAACTGAGTGCAACAATATTCACTGGTATTTTATCAATGTACACCAACTGAGTGCAAGAACATTCACTGGTATTTTATCAATGTACACCAACTGAGTGCAACAATATTCACTGGTATTTTATCAATATACACCAACTGAGGGCAACAACATTCACTGGTATTTTATCAATGTACACAAACTGAGGGCAACAACATTCACTGGTATTTTATCAATGTACACCAACTGAGGGCAACAGCATTCACTGGTATTTTATCAATGTACACCAACTGAGGGCAACAACATTCACTGGTATTTTATCAATGTACACCAACTGAGGGCAACAATATTCACTGGTATTTGGGTTAGTACACCAACTGAGGGCAACAACATTCACTGGTATTTTATCAATGTACACCAACTGAGGGCAACAACATTCACTGGTATTTTATCAATGTACACAAACTGAGGGCAACAACATTCACTGGTATTTTATCAATGTACACCAACTGAGGGCAACAATATTCACTGGTATTTTATCAATGTTCACCAACTGAGTGCAAGAACATTCACTGGTATTTTATCAATGTACACCAACTGAGTGCAAGAACATTCACTGGTATTTTATCAATGTACACCAACTGAGGGCAACAATATTCACTGGTATTTTATCAATGTACACCAACTGAGTGCAAGAACATTCACTGGTATTTTATCAATGTACACCAACTGAGGGCAACAACATTCACTGGTATTTTATCAATGTACACCAACTGAGGGCAACAATATTCACTGGTATTTTATCAATGTACACCAACTGAGGGCAACAATATTCACTGGTATTTTATCAATGTACACCAACTGAGTGCAAGAACATTCACTGGTATTTTATCAATGTACACCAACTGAGGGCAACAACATTCACTGGTATTTTATCAATGTACACCAACTGAGGGCAACAATATTCACTGGTATTTTATCAATGTACACCAACTGAGGGCAACAACATTCACTGGTATTTTATCAATGTACACCAACTGAGGGCAACAATATTCACTGGTATTTTATCAATATACACCAACTGAGGGCAACAACATTTACTGGTATTTTATCAATGTACACCAACTGAGGGCAACAATATTCACTGGTATTTTATCAATATACACCAACTGAGGGCAACAATATTTACTGGTATTTTATCAATGTACACCAACTGAGGGCAACAATATTCACTGGTATTTTACCAATGTACACCAACTGAGGGCAACATTATTTACTGGTATTTGGGTTAGTACACCAACTGAGGGCAACAACATTTACTGGTATTTGGGTTAGTTTCACAAAGAATTGGCACCAATAGCTATAGAAACAAACAAAAAATGTGATAATCAATGTCTTTTTAATGTTTCATTGATTTTCTTCCTCTCTTACTGGTTTAGAAATTCCTACAATGAAAGAAAACATAAGGTTTGAACAAAAAACCAACAATATATGCTAACAGAATTCCATTGGATTATAGTACAAAATCCATAATCATAGAATAACTATATACCTAGTATACTATATAATATATCTTGGTTGGCCATGTGCTGTTTTCTGATGTCTGGTCTGGTTGTTGTCTCTTTGCCACATTACCCATATTCATTCTCAATTTCATCATATTTGAATTTAATAAGTTTGTTTTATTCTTTATCTTTTTTAAATTAATTAATTTTACATATTATATATATATGACAAACAAAAACACTTTGTACTTCATGACTTATTTTTTTAAATCATGGCAACGTATAAATAAACACTCACCACTTGACTATCTATATGTATTTTAAGCACCTCAAGGGAGCCAGGTTGTTAAAATCAGTCATTTAAACATATTTTGACCATGAAGGGGTGTGTTGAGACTACCTTAGGTCCCAGGATCCAATATCCTTTATAACTTATCTAACTTCCTGACATTTGTTCTATAGTGTAATACTTACTTGGCTATAAGACCATCACGTTTGCCCAATCTGTTTAATGAATCGTCAGATTCTCCCTACAATACACAATGTCAATTATTAAAATGGTTTCACATTGTATACATTACAGAATTATCTAAATGCAAAGTACAATGTAAATGTTGCATCTTTTTTTAATTCAAATTTAGGATAACTTGAGAGCATTTTCCCCTTCAATTCAAACATGACTATTTAATTTACAAACTAACATGCAATCAAAATTCCCCCAGATCAACCCTTAATAAATTAAAGAACCTTAGTGAGCACGCTCACATACTCCATGTCCCCACATTGTCATTGGAGAAATTAAATAAGTATAAGAAAAAAAATTGTATAAGAAAAAATATTGAATAATAATTTCCTGTCAATATACATAGTATGTCCTTATTATCTACAAAATTTCATGAAATACTGTTGTGTGTTTTCAGAGGAGTTGAGATGACAAACTGTTGCAAAAGTACATTGAAGCAAATAAGTTCAAAGGGGCACAACTCCTAGAAAAAAAATTGAACCGTAATTTCCTGTCGATATGCACATCTACATAGTATGTCCTTATTATCTGAAAAGGTTTCGTGAAATTCTGTTGTGTGGTTTGAGAGGAGTTGCGATGACAAACTGTTGCAGTAGTACATTAAAGTAAATAAGTTCAAAGGGGCGTAACTCCTAGAAAAAAAATTGAATCACAATTTCCCGTCGATATGCACAACTACATAGTATGACCTTATTATCTGAAAAGGTTTCGTGAAATTCTGTTGTGTGGTTTGAGAGGAGTTGCGATGACAAACTGTTGCAGTAGTACATTAAAGTAAGTAAGTTCAAAGGGGCGTAACTCCTAAAAAAAAATTGAATCACAATTTCCCATCGATATGCACAACTACATAGTATGTCCTTATTGTCTGAAAAGGTTTTGTGAAATTCTGTTGTGTGGTTTGAGAGGAGTTGCGATGACAAACTGTTGCAGTAGTACATTAAAGTAAATAAGTTCAAAGGGGCGTAACTCCTAGAAAAAAAATTGAATCGCAATTTCCCGTAGATATGCACAACTACATAGTATGTCCTTATTATCTGAAAAGGTTTCGTGAAATTCTGTTGTGTGGTTTGAGAGGAGTTGAGATGACAAACTGTTGCAGTAGTACATTAAAGTAAATAAGTTCAAAGGGGCGTAACTCCTAGAAAAAAAATTGAATCGCAATTTCCTGTCGATATGCACAACTACATAGTATGTCCTTATTATCTGAAAAGGTTTCGTGAAATTCTGTTGTGTGGTTTGAGAGGAGTTGCGATGACAAACTGTTGCAGTAGTACATTAAAGTAAATAAGTTCAAAGGGGCGTAACTCCTAGAAAAAAAATTGAATCACAATTTCCCGTCGATATGCACAACTACATAGTATGTCCTTATTATCTTAAAAGGTTTCGTGAAATTCTGTTGTGTGGTTTGAGAGGAGTTGCGATGACAAGAAACAGGACTGACAGACGGACGGACGGGTCAAAAACATTATACCCTCCGCAACTTCGTTGCATGGGGTATAATTAGTTAGTATTTTGAGATATCAATTTTAGATATAAACATAGCAATAGCAATGTTGACAAATTAGTTGTCTCCATTGATATTTTACCACCCCCTGAATTCCCCCACAGATGGAACAAGTGGTTTAACTTGGTTGTCTGTCCTGATAACCCAACCCTGGATGAGTCATCAAAATGAAAGGTAGTCTTCACAAAAATTCATGTAGCAATAAAGCTAATGCAAATATTATGATAAAAATTGTATAGTTTCTACCAGTGTGTAGTTAAAAATCTTACAAAACACAATTTTAACATTACAAACCTGGGCATGAGGGCCTGTGTCTAGGTATATATATATAAGGTTGCCTCCCTTGATAAAATACCTCATAAATCAGATTAATTGGTGTTTTCAGCACTAATGTGCTATTCATGTTGACTTTTTTATTGGCAGAGGAAGCAGGAATGCATGGGTCAGAAAACTAATCAATTAAGATTAGAGTAAAGGGGCTTGTCATGTGGGGGATATGAACTAACAACCTCAGTGTTGATGGGTGAGTGCTGTAACAGTTTGACTTCTTCTTCTGCCTCTGAGGCCCTTCCTGGGATGGTTATCTCCCCTGATAACTTACCATTCTCCTGATTCCCCCACAGATGGCAAAGGTTGTATAACTATTGGTTACCTCCCCTGATAACTTACCATTCTCCTGATTCCCCCACAGATGGCAAAAGTTGTATAACTTCCTGTCATTCTTCCTGTGGTAGTGTCAACCTATAAATAGATTAATTTCTACAATAATTTTGATGGTTTATTTTTCGTGTTCTGTTAAGATTTCCTGTCTATCAAAGCCTATAAAGTCGGTACTTTATGATTAACATAATGCTTGTATATAGATCACAACTTTGTTCAAATTGACAATGCTAATGTTGTCTCTCACATCTTCTTATATAATATAAATTAATAATATTGTAGCTGGTTTACATTATTATATATCATTTAATAAATCTTATATAAATGACTAGTCAATTTTTTTCTGGACATTTCTTAAGAAAGTCTGTTGACAAAGTAGGCAGTTTATTGATGTGGTTTATAAGTGTTTCTTATTTTCTTTTAATAGATCAGAAAGTTGGGTTTTCCTGTTTGAGCACTTTAGAAATGTATCTTGCCTTATAATGGGTTTACTTTCACAACTTGTGACTTGGATGGAGAGTTGTCTCATTAGCATTCATACCACATCTTCATATATCTATTAACACATGTTATTCTATAGACCATTTTGGTTGTCTCCCCTCCTATTACTTACATCAGCAAAGTTGATCTGGATTGAGGCATGATCCTTGGCAGAAATAATTCTGTTGCTGGCAGAACTGTAAATAGTAAAATTGTACATAATTAGGTGAAAAAATATCGTTCCCAAAAAAACCAACATTGTTTTTCCTCACCCACAACCAAATTGTTGAAAAACATGATTTTTTTTATTCAACATATCTTTCATGTATATCTCAATGTTCAGATAAAACTACATGTATCTTTTGTTAAAAAACAAAGGTAAACTAAAACAAATAATTATTTGATTGGATATAATGGTGGTTCCTCGACCATTAGGTCGAATGATTTCTGTCAAAATCTACATGTACATTGTACTTCTAAAAGCAACATTTTAATCAATAAATCCTTTGGGATGCCCCCATCCTTAACCTGTAGAAAGGAATGCAGGACAACTTGGCCTGTCTAAGACGACAACTTGGCCTGTCTAAGAAGACAACTTGGCCTGTCTAAGACGACAACTTGGTCTGTCTAAGACGACAACTTGGCCTGTCTATAAGGACAACTTGGCCTGTCTAAGACGATAACTTGGCCTGTCTATAAGGACAACTTGGCCTGTCTAAGACGATAACTTGGCCTGTCTAAGACGACAACTTGGCCTGTCTAAGACGATAACTTGGCCTGTCTAAGACGACAACTTGGCCTGTCTAAGAAGACAACTTGGCCTGTCTTTAAGGACAACTTGGCCTGTCTAAGAAGACAACTTGGCCTGTCTAAGACGACAACTTGGTCTGTCTAAGAAGACAACTTGGCCTGTCTAAGAAGACAACTTGGTCTGTCTAAGAAGACAACTTGGTCTGTCTAAGACGACAACTTGGTCTGTCTAAGACGACAACTTGGCCTGTCTAAGACGACAACTTGGCCTGTCTAAGAAGACAACTTGGTCTGTCTAAGAGTAAGAAGACAACTTGGATGGTCTATAAGGATGACTCAAAGTGTTAAAAGAGGATTTGAACTACATGTATAAGATTTATTATAAAGTATTAAATGATATATTTTAGATTGCAACATCATTTCAGCATGTTACAGACTTTGCAAAAAAGAATTAAATAAAAAAATTTAAAAAATGGATCGTCTTTTGAGAACAACACTCAATTGTCTATATAGATGTCTCTTCATAGACAGTATTAGTTATCGTTATTTATATAAATCGGCTTCAAAACTTTCATAAGACATATATTTTCCCCCCTTAAATAATTTATTTTGTCAAAAGTCTTATTTTATACTTAGTCTGAGTTGTCATTATAGATTGTAGAAAGTGACATTTAACTCTGACAGCAATAAACATAGTACTGAAAATACTTTGTCTAAATTCATTTTCTTTTTTTAAGGTTCATCATAACAAATGGACAAATATGGCCGTATTTTCACCTCAAAAACTACTCTGTGTACTTACTTACCTGTGCTGTTTGGAAAGTTTTAAGGCCTAGCATCCACTAGATATATAAAAGTTAAATGCATTTTGTGTTTAAGAAAGAAAGAATCTTTCTTGGTTTTTGATGGGCATTTTTTTCTCTTTCTGCAGAAGGTGTAAAAATAAACAAACACCTGAATTACTTTGATACTGTCCAGTGTCCACTCACTGACTCAGATAAACTCTTTAACTCACCTATAGCTGTGAAGATACCTCTTGTCCATGTCAATTTAAGCAAATCAAAACAATACAAACCGGTTTTTTACCTGAGGGAGCATCTCAAAGTTGTACCACAACTTAGTTAACTTTCACACCTTATACATGAAGGAAAAAAAATGCCCATCAAAATCCAAAAGAGATTTGATCTTTCTGAAACACAAAATGCATTTATCTTTTATATATCTAGTGGATGCTAGGCATTAAAAATTTTCCAACATCACAGCTTAGTCTGTACTTCGAGCTGTTTTTGGCATGTAAATACAGCCATTGTTGTCCGTTTGTTATGATGAACCTTAATGGCCTTACCATTTTCTTGGGATGTACATATCCACGAATTCTCCTTGCTCGTTCTGCATCTTGTTAACTAAGGTAGTCACCTACAATCAAAATATTTCATTAGTTTTTTTTTAAATAGAACTGTATGACAGCTAAACCAAGTTCTGTGGTACAAGTATGTGAACCAGATAATTGCCATGGGGTCACGTCATGACTGCAAACCTCAAAATTCAATTACTGATAACTGTTCCTGTTGGTTACAATGAACATGATTTTTCAAAACACATCATTTGGAAAATAAAGGGATATTCCACAAATTTTATCTCTAGAGAAAAGGGATTATACAAGCAAAGCATATACGGAATACCACATAGTCAGCTGTAAAGGCCCTGAAATAAAAGGGGGTCTCATTGGTGGGTTCTGATTCTGTATCCCGCTTACACTATGTACATTAGCAATTCTTATTTTTTTCTAATTTCCCGTTTTCACAGCACAATAATTTGACTTTCACGTGTCATGCTTTAAAAAAAGAATCTGCAACCCCATCCACGGTCAGACTTAGGCCCCAATAACAATGTAAAACAATTCAAATGAGAAAACTAGCAGCCTAATAAAAATAAATATACAAAAAATGAATGAAAAACAAATGTGTAACATATAAACAAACGACAACCACTGAATTACAGGCTCCTGATCATGACTTGGGACAAGCACTTGAATAGACAACTTTCGAGTTCGATGCATTTCCGTCAAAAACTCTGGTTTTAGTGAACGTCATTTGATTTGTGCGTTTAGGGGCGTCGTCACTTCCATTCCAATGTTGAGCGAGTGGTTGGAAAACTACAAATCTATATTGTACGAATTATTCGGCAAATTGAATTTTCAAAATTGACAATCAGCATTGCTGTCATTAGGGAATTGTCATTAAGTACCTACAGAACAACCATTATTTCTAGTTTGTCCTGCACAATGAAGATCTCTTAGACGCTTGATGAACGTTAATGAATCCGGGTCCGTCCGCCCTGATTCTGGTTCGCCCTAGTATTTTTTCGCCCTAATACCTGTTTGCCCTGAGTCCGTTCGCCCTGATTTTATTTTTAAGTATAGTGTTGCGTTGTGTGTATATAATTGAATGTGTTGAAGTCCGTCTACAATTTCGCCGAATATTTACGATGACGATGTATCATGTTAAATTGTCTAAAGCTAGCTGCTTTACATGCTATACTAGGTTATAAGTTTCAGTACATTTCAGGACTATAAGTTTTTGAGGACTAAGTTTGTATCTGTATGTAATTACGTTACTAGGAAATATAAGTTTCTGTAAAAATCAGCACCACATTGTATTTTTAAATGTAAAACAACTGAAGACTAAATTATTTGTATGTAATTGAATATGTTGAAGTTTACATTCACCGAATATGTATTTATGATGTGTTCTGTGGTACTGCTATTAGGAAATAAGTTTCTCGGAATTTCAGCACTACATTGTATTTTTAAATGTTTTCAAATGACACCTACTCAGCAATCAAATTCCATCAACAGTAATATTAAAAGTAATTATAAAATAAAGTGTAACAATGCAGCCAAGACTTTTATTTAATTAATATAAATTTGGAAAATATTCTGTATTTAACTTTTAATAGATATACATAAATTTTAATAAATTTTAATATATATATATATTTCGTTCATTGAAGTAACATATACATATCATAAATGAATATAGGGCGAACGAACCCAGGGCGAACGGACTATCAGGGCGAACAAACTCAGTGCGAACGAACCTAGGGCGAACATGTAATCAGGGCGAACGATCCCGATACCAACGTTAATAGTGCAGGGATACAGGCGACCCCCTCTATCTGGTAAATGACGTCATAAAGGTGCGTATAATTGACGAGTTTTTTTCCGGTGACGGATGAACTCGAAAGTGGTCTATTGCCTTTTTCGCCTAGAGTAAAGACTCCTACATAATTTGTAAATTCACAAATTTATATATAACAGTTTTGCTATGAACATCATTTGCATGTCCAACCTGTAAATTTGACATAGATAATTAGATTACCCTATGATAAAATATTTTAAATGTGCTTTCAGGATGATTATTAGTAAATAGGGGATTAATTAAGAAGACGTAATATTTTTGAATTCGAGATTTCCGATTTCCGATTTCCCCACATTTCCAGTTGGCAAGACAGATAGTACTTTTCATTTTTTCACTTTTTATAATGCTTCAATCATATAACAAAGCGTTAAGTGTTTAGTACAAAATGTATGCACATTTTAATGCAATTGAGTGTATAATAAGTTGTACCAACTCGTGTGTTCAGAAAGCAAGTTAAAAAGGAAGCACATGTGAGATTACCCAGAATGCAATGTAAATGGATATTTTCGTCCCTTATCTCTCGGCCCTTTAAGAAAACGCTGGGAATAATTCAAACAAATAAAAATTATAGAATTCTGATATTAAGAAAAGAAATTTAAATGAATATCTTTAATGTTTTATTACTATCCAATGGGATCCGGATCTTAGAACTGCAACACCAGCTTTAAACAATTAATTGATTGTTAACAAAAATATTCAATAACTTGACTGAAAAATAAGGTACTCGCTATTATGAAAAGTGCATATCTCGAGGTGAATAAACCAAGCCTAAGTATAGGAGCTAGAAGTTCTGGAACCACTAAGAATGGCAAGTTATTAATAAATATTTCAAACATAAGTCAACAAGAATTGACTAGTTAAAATATTAGTGATATCTTTTTAAGGTGAGCAAAACGTGAACATGATAGGTAAAAATGTAAAAAAATTGGAGTATTACAGCTTAAGTAATCTAATACTGGAGTATAGAATCGACCAGATTGCAATGGAGTAGCATCATAACAGGCTCAAGTTAGGAGCCGGTAATTCAGTGGTTGTCGTTTGCTGCTGTGTTACATATTTGTGTTTCGTTTAGTCTTTTGTACATAAATTAGGCCGTTAGTTTTTTCGTTTAAATTGTTTTATGTTTGTAATTACGGAAACTTTTATAACTGATTATGTGGTATAGGCTTTGTTCATTGTTGAAGGCCATACGGTGACCGATAGTTTCTGTGTCATTTGGTCTCTTGCCAAGGTGTCTTATTCGTATTTTTTTTTTTTATGTATAAAGAGAGATAACTCTAATTTAATCTGAAGTAGGACTTTCCTAAACTCGCCCTGCTCCCATTAACTCGTCCCCGTTTTTTCATAAAATTACGCTTCTTTGAAAATGGCTTACAACAATTTTTCCTACTTCTGAAAATAAGTTAATTCTCTAACAAAACAAGATCCTGCAAACAACGCCAACAAAATAAATATGATGTAGAATATTTTATGCACATATCTTATAGGAATTTGGATACCCAAGCACTGGTGGTAAGCGGATGGTCGTTAACCAACCAACTAACTAACGACCATCTGAATATGGGAGACAACTCTTGGAATAAGTTTTTCTTTTCCAATTTTCGTGCAGTAAAATGTTCATTTGAGTCAAACCGCTTGTCTCATATACGCTATTGTGATTGCCAAAAATTGTCAAATATAGTATTTTTGATGATGGTCGTAACTGACACAAGATTGTCGTAACTTTGAAAGATGACCGTAACTCAAGTATTTAGACGAACTTTTATCAAATTATTCTAAAAAGCACTGTGCACATAACCATGTTGATAAACTTGTTTGGTATTTTTAGTTCATTAAAAACAATATTATTTAATATGTTACTCTGATAATGGTATGCAGAAATTAAGTTAAAGAATTATCAAAAATACTTTTTTTTGTGTTATATATTCCGAACGACCATTATTTAGGAGTAACAGTGACATTAAGCCAAAAATAATGGTAGGGTTGAGTATTAATATATTTTTACTGAACGTTAAGGCATCACATTGTTGAGTACACGTGTATTCCCTCACATTTGCTTTTAGATTTTTTTTTATATAAGACTTTTTATTACCTGCAATCATGTCGGCAGATGAAATTATTGAACGTACAACTTTGAACAATCATCCTTAATTTTTAATCAGCTATTGCAGTTTTTATAAAATATTCGGCTTTTGATCGTTTATGATGAATGAAAATCCACAAATGCGCGTGTTTTTAACATGTTGTTTTTATTTTTTATCGACTGCATTACGATCTTGCGGTATATCATTGATATTTGTTTTAAGTATTGGTACGGAATAAAAACTTAATCAATGGTGTCGCAAATGAAATTGTGTAAACCTAGAAAGTATGAATGTTGTTGGTATATATTTTACACTGCTACACGCGTTGAATCAAATATTAGTAATTTGTAGCCAGGATAATATTACAAGATAGAACTAAATGTACTGCGGCAACTATCACATACATATGCACGTTGAAAATAATGTTTATGTTTATAGTGTATGAATGTATTCAGATTTAAAAGAAAAGCTCACTGAATTGAAGCTTAAAATTCTATCTTTTAAATATTATCATGGCTACAAGCTATGCATGAATATTGTTTACTGAAGTCCTTTTGCTGAAGTTAAAAAAAAATACATTATCATCAGCATAAAGTAAACAATGCAAATTGCTAACCCCTTTTAATATTCTTTAGAAAGAAGTTTAAGGATCCATACCATTGAAGAAATATTTGACTCGTGTAGTAGTTTTGACTCTAAATATGCCTCCTCTAGTAGTGGAAAGATGATCCCAAATTTTCAAGTCTGTATCAGTTTCTGATCATAGACTTTGCAATGTTAAAATGCAGAGGGAATCTACCGAGTTCAGAAATAGTAGCAAAATGTGTTGCTCTTTTGGTAACACAAAGTAAATGTTTACAAAATTTAATGTGGAGTCTTTCTGAAAGAAGCTTCGGATAAGCCTGATCTATAGTTGTAGTTATAGATTTTTTTGTGTGAAAGGGTTGAAATATTCCCAAATTTCAGTAATATATAAGAGAATAGGTTTAATTGTATGCTCAATTACATGAAGGCTCTTTTTTAAACTTGTATTCAGTGACAGAAAGTCCTTGCGTAGCTTATGGTAGACTTTTAACGCCTTACTAGACAATTCTCTCGGAGTAAAGGAAAAATATCCAGATGCACTAAAAGTTATTCCTAAATATTTACAACGTTGAGCACAATCAATTAGTGTGTTATTAAAATAAAAATCATGTTTAATATGTCTGCCTGCCTTGTTGAATACAAGCACCTTGGTTTTAATGGGATTAATTTTCAAACACCAATCTTAACAATAAGTACTTAATGCATTAAGTTGACTCTGAAGTCCTTTTGCCGAAGTTAAAAACACGACAATATCATCAGCATATATAGCAAAGAATGGACTGGTCGTGAATTAATAACAGCTGGATCAGGGGACTTTTTAAAACAATCAGGAAGTTCATTTATGAAAATTTTGAACAAAATTGGACTCAAATTGTCTCCCTGTTTACTCCAACTTTAGTTCTAAAGATATCTGTAACCCTATTCTATAACTATACACTACCTTAAGTTTTATCCCTGGGTGAATGACAGCATCTAAGATTCAAAAGCCTTTTGGAAATCAACAAAACAGGCAAACACTCTACCTTCTTTTATATTACAATACAATAGTTTAAGAATGAACGTGTTTTCAGATGGTCATGTTTTTTTTTTGGTAAACCCAAATGATATGATATTTATCTAAGAATTTATAAAGACGTGTATCAAGTATCTTATTAAAAAGCTCCCCAAATGAATCAGTGATTGTAATTCCTCGGTCGTTATTAAGATCGGATGCATCGTTCCCTTTATGAATTGGAAATAATAAACATGTGGTCCAGGGTTTAAGGGTATTTTCAATAAGAAAGGCAAAGATGTATAGCGGATAGCATGGTACCAATAGGCGTATTCAGAATTTTCTATAACAACTGGTAATAATTATACATGAACTTTGACATTGCACCTTATAATCAGCTTGACTACTAAATGAGAATACGACTTTTCAAAATCCAGACTAAGAATAAGGCGTATGTTTTTTATTTCGAGTACGGACCTGCGAATTCGCGGGTATGGTCCAGTCTCGATAACGACCCTCATAACATTATTTTGATTCCTCACTTGTGCTCTTCCAACTTAAAGTATCAAATTAAATTGTAGATTTTTCTTTTAAATTCCACTTAGTAGGTATAATAGTTTTTAAAAAGTTTATCTTTACAATAGATGAAAAATCTTAAAAAAAATCAAAAAAATCAGGAAACTGTTTTTTCATGTAATGTCAAATTTGTTAAAAACGCCCTTTCTATATTCGTAACTAAAAATGATCATTACCAGAGCTGTGTTTCTTGTTTTAAAATGAATTCTCCACTTTTGAAAAATTTACATTGATAATGAATTTAACCGCTTATAACTATTTGCCTCTTGTTCTGTTCATTTCATTTAGTATTGTGTTTTTTTCTCGATTCGTTCCAATTTTTTTCCGTTTCGCACTTTACATGTACCCCTCTCTTCACCCCTTTTAGTTTTTATCATTTGGTGAAATCAACTTCACAAATATATCATATATAATATTCATATAATAAAATATACGTCTAAAACTCTTGACTTGTCTTAAACTTATTCTGTCCTATTCATAAAAAGTTACGACCATCACAAAATTAAGTTACGACCATCCTGAACATTTTTGCTGTTTTAGTTACGACCATCATGCTCGAATTATTGAATGACTTTTTTACGAAAATTGGAATGCTTTTATGTATCACATTTTGTTTCAATATTAACGCACTGACGATTAGTATGTATGAGACAAACGGTTTGGCTCAAATAAATCTTTTACTGCACAAAAATCGGATAAGAAAAAATTATCCCTAGAGTTATCTCCCATTTTCGGATGGTAGTTCTAAGTTACGACCATCCGCTTACCACCAGTGCTAAGGTATCTATGTAAGACGAGGCATTAAAACAGGTTGAATTTTGCAACCACCTTAGCACACAAAAGCTTTACTTTATCTGTATGTGTCAAACCATTTTGGATTTTTTCTTTATCCCCAATACTCTTCAACTACGAACTGTATCTTATTCGAGGGTCACTGATAAGTCTTTTGCAAATAAAACGTGCGTCTCGCATACGAAGTTATTACTAATCATTTGAGCGCATTTGGGGATTACAAATGTTTACGTTTAAGCGCAGCTTTTGATTACGTTTTATTTTTATTTTATAGGTAACACATGCAAATTAACTTTGAACTAGTTGTAAGCAGCTGCGAATACTCTCAGATCTGCACTAAATGTCTTTTTTTTAAAAGGGGGAGGGGGTGTAGAAGTTTGCTGCCACGTCCACTTTGTGTTTTCGTTAGATGTATTTTTATTTGCATCTATATGATGATTTAATCCATTTCAGCTGATTTTTATACTCTGTTCTTATGTTGAACTGTTACATCACTGTCCCCGCGGTTAGATGATAGTTAAGCGCTCACAAACATGTTTAACCCCGCCACATTCTTTATGTGCATGTCCCAAGTCAGGATCTTGGAGTCGATTTCACAAAAAAAAACTTAAGTTATGAACAATTCAGTATAATTACGATAAATATTAGTCGTAAGTTTTGTTTTAAACTGACTCCTGTTATTCAGTGGTTGCCGTTGGTTCAGGTCTGTCATATTTTTTTTCTTCGTAAACTGTTTAGTTATAAATAAGGTCGTTATTTTTTTTAATTGTTTCATATTTTGTTATATGTCGGGGCCTTTTATAGCCGACCACGTGGTATGTTTTTCTCTCTCATTCTTGAAAGCCGCACGGTTGCCGTTAATTGTTTACACCCACTTCAATTTGAACTTAGGTGGATATTTGTCTCACTGGCAATCATACCACAGCTCCTTAGTTTGATAAAATAAAGATAATTCGTTAAGACTATTTATTATGAATTTTAATTCAATCTCTGAAATATTCAGCTTTATACTTCTACTCTATAGTATACAACGTAAAAGTGTTTTTTTTCATTTTCAAAAGATTGTTCACATATCTATTTTCGGTCTGCTGTGCCATTTACAAATAAACACGGGATCAACATTTTCGAAATAAATAAATGCTGAAGGTTTCAGAACAAAATAATAAATTAAAAATTATATCAAACAATGTTTTTCCATATAGAGTGGAAACCAATTTCTGTATATTCTCTTGTACGCAGACGATATCGCATTGATAGCACCAGATGAGAACAGTTTACAAAGTATGCTAAACGTGGTGACAGATTGGTGTTCAGAGTGGAAATTGTGTATCAACATTAATAAGACTAAGATTGTTCATTTTCGACCACAATCCTGTAGTAAATCAAACTTTATATTCCAATGTTCTGATAAAGTAATCGATTATAGTGACAGTTACAAGTATCTTGGAGTTTGGTTTGATGAACATTTGACTTTTTTTAAAAACGCAAAAGAATTGTCAAAGGCTGCTAGTCGTGCGTTAGGATCGTTATTTGCAAAAGTAGTAGAGACGGGAGGTATGACGCATAAAGTATATACCAAACTATACTCCTCTACAGTAGAACCGATATTGATGTACGGAAGCGGTATTTGGGGGCACAAAGGAGTTCAGTTGTATCACTGCCGTCCAAAATAGAGCTTGTAAATACTTTCTTTCTGTCGGAAAGCATACATCAAATATTGCGACAAGAGGTGATATGGGATGGACATCGTGTTGGACTAAACAACGCATTAACTTTTGTCGACTTCTGTGCAGACTTTCACGTACTAATGAAACTAGAAAATCATATAAAATCTTCAAGTGGATTTCACGTCGAAAAAAAGGATGGACTTTCGAAGTTGAAAAGACCATTAATCGGTTGTATGTTAAAGATACGGTTAATGACTTATCTATATCAACAAAATGCGCCATGCGATTGGTTAGTGATAAACTTGTCGACCTTGACAATACAGAATGGTACACAGAACTTTTTAATGACAAATACAACACGCGAAATGGGAACAAACTTCGGACATTTCGTATGTACAAAAACTCTGTGAACACTGAAACATACGTTAAATTAAACATTTCTAGAATGGAGAGACGAACTATGGCCCTCTTCCGCTCAGGCTCTCTTCCTCTCGCAATTGAAGAAGGGAGATACTCCAGGCCGCCTATTCCTACAGAGGAACGATTATGTGTATTGTGTGATGCTAGAGCAATTGAAGATGAAAAACATTTCCTACTGTAATGTCCTTTGTATAGTGACCTAAGATATGACTTATTTTACAAATGTTGTAAACACATTACGAATTTTGACAATCTGAACATTAATGACAAATTTTTAAGTATTATGAATGGCACTGAAATCCAGCATTATTTTTGTAAAAGTCTACACAAATTTTTTATCCGTAGAAAATTATTTTTATAATGAT
>CM034349.1:4401263-4502106 GCA_019925275.1 Mytilus edulis
AACCTGGGTTTCAAATATTCGGCTGTGAGCGTTAATGATAAAGATATATCAAGAAAACCGCTTTGGACTCATGAATTCGAAGTTGTAAAGTGTTTTCATTTTTATAAAACTGAGTTGATACACATGCTGGTGGACTCTCAGTCCCCGAGGGTATCATCATTTGGCTATTTTCTAGGTTCTTTTTGTTTTATAACTCTTTAAAGTATTCGGTCTTAATTCATCCTTTGCTTTTCAATATTAGACTTTAAGCATTCCTAATGAAGGCAAATCTAGAAACCCGCTTCGGATGCATGAATTTATAATGTGCTTTCATTTATCAATCTATTTATCCCTTTTACGTCTATGTTTTTTTTTACAGGAACGGTTCTAGACTTAAGGTCTAATGTGTTTGAGTTTGATGTGTTTGAACTTTTGAATTGCCCGAGTGTGGACTTTCTGTTTTGATTTTTCCTTTCATTTTTTTGTTGTTGTGATTTTACCTTTTCAATACAAATGTTATTGAACAGCGGTATATTACTGTTGCGTTTATTTATTATCTGTTGACTTTTATTAAGATTGATTGAAAGGATCATTGTCTGTCTTACTAAAATTATGGTTCTAAAAATAATCAGCTGACTACGTTAGTTAAAAATGGTACAATGTCAAGTAATTTTTGATAGGTATAGTTCATTATTTGTTTTCCTCTTGTGACTTGGACACAGTTAATCCACAGTAAACTTAGCAAAGAAATTAATGCACGTACTTAAGGAAAACAGAAATCAAAGGTTCAGTCAAGTATGGGAGGATCACTTTTTATAATTTTTTTCTTTATGTGCAATGTAATTTTGCCTTCGATTGAAATAGCGAACGATATGCATATCACTATTTATTATATAATTGTCAGTTTAAACATAACTAGAGCACGTCCACGAAATCGCGGGCATATACAGCTTGTGAACTGTTGTAGGATGATTTTTGTAAAAGATATTATGTATGGAGAATTTCATAAAAGGTATCAAAAGCCCTCTCCCTTTTTACAAAGTCCGATATTTATTTCCTTTCTGATAAATTATTTTCGTGTTTCTGGCCTCAAAACAAAATTATTCTTCTCCTTTACTACCTTTTTAGTAAAAGTCAAATTAAATAAAACATTTGCACCGCTTCAAACATGAAATAAATTTTAAATGTAACTGCTTATATATAGACCATTATTAGTCTAATAAATATGCTTCTAGGACAATCCATCAGTGCTTTGTCTTTTGTGAGCCTTATTAACATGCCAATGGTATATCTTTTATAGATGACTAAGACCGACTAAGGCTAATTTGAGTGATGGTCGGAGGGGTCCTGATCCCGAAATCCCGGGCTTAAAACAATGTAGTCCCGAGATGCAGAATTTAGAGAAATTCATATCCCGAAATCCTAAAATCGAAAAATATATTCCCGGATTCCATAAGGATCAATCCCCAAATCCCGAGCTTACAAACACCCGATCCAGACGTCCCTAAAACGGTCCTGCCTCCCTATAATCTCTACCCTACATTCATTTTTGCCAAATCACTACTTTCACTTTCGATCAACAATAGATTTTTATGCCCCATTTATTGGCATTATGTTTTCTAGTCTGTGCATCCGTGCGTTTCTTTGTTCGTTCGTCCGTCTGTCCCGCTTCAGGTTAAATTTTTTGGTCGAGGTTGTTTTTGATGAAGTTGATGTCCAATTAACTCGAAACTTAGTAAATATAGTGCCGATTCCGGCATCCGTGTACTATGGACACATTCTTGTTTCCACATGTTTTATCTTTTTTAATATATATGCAACTGGTATGACCCCTTAAGTAGTAAACATTTCAAAGAAAACAGTAGACAGAATACAGAGAGTCTCTATATATCAAAGTAGTATAATCGTAGTTTGCATGTAGAAAAATAATTGTCCTCTATAAGGAGATATAATAGCTGTGGTTCTTGCAATCTAAACACCATGATATGGAGAACGGTCTGATTGGCCTATTTATTTTTCATTTTTGTTATCTATCATACGATTGGTTGTACTTGTGAAGTTTCAAACCGGAAGTATTATCTATGACTAAAAGTCAGTCAATCAATATCCGGACTCCTTTTTTTGGTCGTTTTTCTCCAAAAATAAATCTGAATAATCATAAGAATAGATGACAAATGCGACTATGCATGTTACCTATAAATCACAGAGGCATGATGATTGATTTATCGTGGAAGGAAGAGAAGCGACACACAAAATGAGGTCTTTTCGTTTAATAGTATAGATTCAAAATGACAAACGAATCATAGACAAACTTTA
This sequence comes from Mytilus edulis, assembly GCA_019925275.1. Taxonomy (NCBI): domain Eukaryota; kingdom Metazoa; phylum Mollusca; class Bivalvia; order Mytilida; family Mytilidae; genus Mytilus; species Mytilus edulis. Next base: position 4,403,559 of record CM034349.1, read on the forward strand.
CAACTGAGTAAAGTATCCTTCAAAACAGTAGGACATACACACAAGAATATATGAACATTAAATGATCACATATTTCATCCTAACAAATAATTAAAGCAAAATGACATGAAAACAAAAAAATGGTTATTGAAATCATAACCGAGTGCTTCTTTTAATAATAATGATAAGTACATTGTATTCATTTATAATTGAACTTTAAATGCTTCCATTAGAATTCATTAAATCTTTATAAACATACACGTTATTTTTTTTAAATTATGAGGTTATTGCCATTTTATGAAATGTTTTTATTTACATGTTTTGTTTACTGAGATAGGTTTGTCAATGCATAGAAAACGTTAGGTATTCTTCAAATACTTTTTAACAAATAACAAATAAAATAATTTTCGTCAGTACTCAATGATTCATCCCTAATAATAATTAAATAGTAATATTCACTTTTCCTGTACTACTTGGGAATTAAGGTATTTCATTGAAATACCTGTAATGATACAAGTTTACAGATTTGTTATTTTAAAACATGTATGAACTGCAAAGATTTGTCCAATATTTTTGGCTTTTTGGAAGTATTTTGCTAATGGAACCAATAATCAAAAAAGCAACAACAACAGTACCAGAAAAGATAAAAGGTCTTCACCTGACAGTTTTATCAGCGGTATATACCGTCATGAGATACATTAACTGAGTATAGATTCTATGTACTAATGTTGTTTATAACCTTTATAACGTGTTTTACTGTTTATTCTGTATTTGACGTTGCTCGGAACTTCAACATCCTGTCTTGTGTTATTATTTTTTGCTAATGTCTATATGCCGTTTTTCTTTATTGACATACGTATTTTTTTACAGGGATTTACATCAAACACAATGTTGTCTGCTGTACCCTTAGTTTTGAAAATTGTATCTACAATGTCTGTTTGTTTTGTTCGCACAACGTTGTAAATATATTGGATTTCTATGCAACTGTCATACGAGTTAGAGGTTTAGCTAGCTATAAAACCAGCGTTTTGAGCGTTTTTGATTTATTTAAACATCTAAAATAATCCCGCACTTTGTAAAGTACCCTTTTTTTAGCACTTTATAAAACATAAAGTCCTAAGAGAGATAAATGGACTTCTCACTAGACCTATTGCCAAATCTGCACTTGCATAATAGATATTTAATATAACATAACAGCATCGATCTTACGGGAACATGTTATATAATACTGATGTATTTGCGACTTGTAATTATGAAATTTTGAATTAAGAATTTTAAAGTTCGTTTTGTTATCAATTTTCAAAAATATGCTTTTAAAATAATGATGGATTCCTCTTTTAAAATAATACAGTACTAGACTCTAAGCTTATGTTTGTCGTCTTTACATGGAAATTGTCAATATAATATATGGTGGAAAGTAAAGGATTATGCCAGGCAATGGGCTAAACGTGAAAAGGAAGACGTAGGCACTCTATCTAAATGGATTAAGGCACTGAGGTCGTTAATACAAATCAGAATCAAGACACTGAATGGGTCCATCAATGCCCATGCTACGTCAATCTTTAAAGACCCAAATGTTGCTAAACACTTATCCGACCTCCATGATAAATATGTTGTTGTCCCCGCAGACAAAGCCCCAAATAACATCGTTTTTGTCTGTAAAAGTCACTTCATTAATTGCTGGATAAACGAATTAGGTATAGACAATTCACTTGGAAACTCAACATATACCCTCACGACACTTACCAAAGAGGAAATCCTGGATAATCATAGGTCTGTTCTTTGTTCCTTTGGTATTTCAACCAAAGATGAAGAACTGGATCTTCCATCACTGTATTGGATACCTAAACTACATAAGTGTCCTTACAAACAACGGTATATTGCTGGGTCTTCCAAGTGCTCCACGAAACCTCTTTCTAAATTATTAACATCTATTTTATCAGCAATCAAAGACGGGCTTCAAAGTTATTGTGAAACTGCCTATTCTAGAGGTGGCGTGAATCAGATGTGGATACTTAAAAATTCCAAAGATCTTTTAGGGTACATACAATCTAATTCTCTTTCATCTTGTAACAGTATTAAAACATTTGACTTTTCTACTCTTTACACAAGTATTCCACATTTCAAACTAAAAGACAAATTGAAAGAGTTGGTATTACTTTGCTTCATAAAAAAGAATGGCCAACGTAGATATAAGTATCTTGTCTTAGGGAGGGATAAATCATACTTTGTAAAGAATCACTCTGATTCAAACAAAAAATTCTCTGAAACCGATATTATCACGATGCTTGAATTCTTGATTGACAACATATTTGTAACGTTCGGAGGACGTGTTTTTCAACAGACTGTCGGCATCCCAATGGGAACAAACTGTGCCCCTCTACTTGCCGACTTGTTTTTTTATTATGATGAGGCTGACTTATTGCAGGAACTTCTTAGGAAGAAAGATAAGAAGTTAGCAATATCCTTTAACTCTACTTTCCGCAATATAGATGACGTTCTTTCACTAATCAATTCAAAATTTGGTGACTATGTGGAACGCATCTATCCCATCGAATTGGAGATGAAGGATACTACAGATACAGTTAAGTCGGCTTCATATCTTGACTTACATCTAGAAATTGACAATGAGGGTCGGTTGAAAACAAAACTTTACGACAAAAGAGATGATTTCAGCTTTCCAATTGTGAACTTTCCATTTCTAAGTAGCAACATTCCAGCAGCACCTGCATACGGGGTATATATCTCCCAATCGATACGATATTTCCGTGCTTGCATTTCCTATCATGATTTTCTTGATAGAGGGTTACTGCTCACAAGGAAGCTATTAAACCAAGAGTTCCGAATGGTGAAGTTGAAATCATCCCTTCGTAAATTTTACGGACGCCATCACGAGTTGGTTGACCGTTATGGAATAACCGTTTCACAAATGATATCGGATATGTTCCTTACATCGTAACTACAATCCCCTTCCCTTTCATGAATGTGACCTACCGAATTAGACTATTTACCGGATTTGTAATCACAAATGCAACATGACGGGTGCCACATGTGGAGCAGGATCTGCTTACCCTTCAGGATAACCTGAGATCACCCCTAGTTTTTGGTGGGTTCGTGTTGTTTATTCTTTAGTTTTCTATGTTATGTAATGTTTACTATCGTTTTTCTGTTTGTCTTTTTCATTTTTAGCCATGGCGTTGTCAGTTTGTTTTAGATTTATGAGTTTGACTGTCCCTTTGGTATCTTTCGTCCCTCTTTTAAAAGATACTGCTTTTTTAATTCGAAGCTCCTGTATGAAGTAAAAATATTTTCAAATTATTATACAACAACATGATCTCAATTAAATAAGAAAAATTGGTGGAACCTCACCATCACCACAGGTGTCTAGATCGTTAATCCAAATATGGCATGCTCATATTGAAAAATGAAAAAAGGACACAAATTATAAGATCATTAAAACGACATTAGAATTTAAATTTTATTTAGAATGGAAATTGAAAGTGGGTAAAAGAGAAAATGACCCAGCGAAAAAACAGAAATGAGTTATATAATTCAGAATCTTTTTTTTTAATTATTTAAGGTTTATGAACTTTTGCAAATTAGGTATCAAAATTGAGAATGAAAATGGAGAATGTGTCAAAAAGACAACAACCCGATCATAAAACAGACTACAGCAGAAGGTTGCCAAAATGATACACAAAAATAAAAAATAAAAAACAAAATACAAGACTAACAAAGGCCGGAGGCTCCTGACTTGGGACAAGCGCAAAATGCTGCTTGGTTAAACATGTTTTTCAGATCTCAATCCTCCCCTTATTCCTCTAGCCAATGTAGAAAACTAAACGCAGTTAAATTCAGTTTAAGAGAAGTCCAAGTCCGATGTCACAAAAGAAAATAAACAAAATGACAATAAATACATAAATAACAACAGACTACTAGCAGCTACTGACATGCCAGCTTCATTGCCATTGTATCCATCTATTGAGGTATGCCTTTTTCAATTTATATTTATATTTCGTTCTTAAGCTGTGCTGTTACACCACTGTCCTAAGTTAGGGGATAGTTGTTATCCCGCTAACATGTTTATCCCTCCACATTCTGTATGTTTGTGCCTGTCCCAAGTAAACAGTAATTAAATGGTTGTCGTTTGTTGTTGTGTTATCTATTTGTTTATCGTTATATTTTTTAATACATAAATTATGCCGTAAGTTTTCTTAGGGACCTTTTATAGCTGACCTTGCGGTTTAAGCTTTTTTAAAGGCCGAACGGTAACATATTGTTGTTAGTTTCTATGTCATATGGTCTCATTGGCAATCATAAAATAATCTTTTTTTTTATATTGTACGTTGCAAATCAATCGATTTGTTCAGTCTAGTTCAAATCATTGTATAATCATTTTTTTCGTTCTGAATATGGATATTATATCTGTCAATTGAAAATTCGCAATCAAAAAATTGAAATTCTCTTATTTATCGTATAAATAAGTTCTCAACCGAGCAGCATTGTCCATTTGTAGATGTACGGTGTGGGTTGAGTCATGTGTGAAAGCACTTAAATAAATACAATACATTCTCTACATATACCGATGACCGATAACGGTTATTTGATGACTTTTGAGTCATCAACGATGGTTGTTTTTTTGTGGTGGAATATATTTTTCGATATTTCCATTCGTATCTTACCACATTATGAGAAAGACAAACGGTTTAGCAAAACTAACTGAGGAACGTTCTGTCATGATAATTGCATATTTATTAATCCTTTGATATGTAAATGAAATTAGTTAAGAGATGTACTGAATAAAAAAAAACGTATATATTAAAAAAAATGTGTGAAGGTTAGTGCAATGATATAAAGACCCGTCTGCATTATTATTCATCTGTTTTTGTGATGTAACTATCTATTTAATCCTCTGAAACATTTGTTCTTAATCTTGGAATAGCTTTTTATTAATATAGATATATGAATATAAGAATTACATGCACTTATCTTGGCTTCCCCAATTTATTGACAGATGAAGCATTTGTTGATTCTTATAAGAACTCTCAGTTTAATTCTAGTATCTCTTAACTTTAATGTACATTTGAATCTAAAGAGAATTACAAATTTATAATGGCCTACACCTTACATTTAATTAGTCTATGTCGTGTACTTTGAAAATGCAGGTCATATTGAAATTAAGTTATTTTGACTGTAATATGCATAACCAAGGACAAAAATATGCAATCAATTATTTTACAATTACATTATATATCCTCTTTTCTTAAAGGAAAAGAACTTTTGTCAACATCCTTAGTTCTAAATTGCATTCGTAATGTACTTCGATAATTGGAAATTTATTCGTATTTGATTATGTTGTGATCAATTTCAAATAACTTACACGTTTCAATTTGCTTCAATTCACAAATTCCTGATCGAATATTTGGTTTTAGTATGAAATTATGTAATCATTTTATTAATTCTGATTACCTTTCACATGCAGAACTGCGCCGATACTTTGTATTTGATTATGTTATATCTTTTAACATCTTAGTATTTAGTTGTCCCATACATGTTGTAGCAGTTCTATTATTCACCCCCAATTTTTTGTGGTGATTGTGTTGCTTAGTCTTTGGTTTTCTATGTTATCTGCTGTACAATTACTTTTCTGTTTGTCTTTTTTTATTTTTAAGCCATGGCGTTGTCAGTTTATTTTCAATCTACGAGTTTGACTGTCCCTCTGGTATCTTTCGCCTCTCTATTTTTAACCTAAACACGGCATGCATAATAATCGTGAACACCAAACTGCTTTTGTTGGTAGCAATAGGCATAACATATGACATGGTTGCACTATTTTCAAGGGTAATAAATTGTTAATCAGAATCTGCTTAATTGGTTATCAAAGGTACCGGAATTATAATGTAATACGCCAGACGCGCGTTCTGTCTGCATAAGACTCATCAGTGACGATCAGATCAAAATAGTTGAAAAGCCAAACAAATACAAAGTTGAAGAGGATCCAAAATTCCAAAAAAAACTTGTACCTTCAAAGAACCCCTCCTTATCCTCCGTTTGGTTTTGTCTTGACTACCACAATACCTCCATCTCTAAGATCTATGTGATATTGCAAACCCTTTTACCTTGCTATAAAAAAGAGGGACGAAAGATACCAAAGGAACAGTCAAACTATAAAGTTTTTTTCCTATACGTTCAAGCCTTAATATGTGTTTACAAGCTACTCAGTTAAACACTTGTGGTCAACTTCGCCTAATATGAACTTATGTGTATGTGTAATTGTATGTGTATATGTATTCATGTATATATATAATGTTATATGATTTTGCCCTGTTATTTTAAAAACCTCTCTTTGGCCTACGTTTGCTTGTTGTCTTGTATACATTGGTATATATTGTTTTATATATTTTTGCGCTGTCCTTTTAAAATATGTAAAGTATGTCTGTCCCAAGTCATGAGTCTGTAATTCAGTTATTGTCGTTTGTTTATGTGTTACATAATTGTTTTTCGCTTATTTTGTTTATATAAATAAGGTGTTAGTTTTCTAGTTTGAATTGTTTTACATTGTCTTATCGGGGCCTCTGACTATGCGGTATTGGCTTTGCTCATTGTTGAAGGCCATTTGGTGACCTATAGTTGATAATGTCTGTGTCATTTTGATCTTCTGTGGACAGTGGTCTCATTGGCAATCATACAACATCTTTTGTTTTTATTTAAATGGATTTGTATGTCTTTGTTGTTCAATGTTGTTTTTATACTCTTCAACATATCCAGTTCATATTCATCCTAAACTTTTTAATGTTCGACTTTTGAGCGTTCCTGATAAATGAAAATCTAGAAAGGCGCTTCGAAAGCACTAAATTATAACGTGTTTTTATTTATCTATCTATTTATCTTTTTTACGTTTACGTATTTCTCACAAGAACAGTTCTACATTTTAGTCTGATGTGTTTAAGCTTTTGAGCATGCCATCTGAGAAGGAATTTTCCGTGTTGAATTTTCCTCCGAGTTCAGTATTTTTGTGACTAGACTTTTTAATACATTTTTTTAATGAAAAATATTGAGATTGATTTAATGGATCATTGTGTGTCTTGCTAAAGTAATATTTCGCAAAGACAAACACATAAACACGTGTTTATAAATGGTTCAATGGTACCAGTCAATAGTACCAGTCAAGTAAGGTCTAGTTCATTATTTGTTTTCCTTTTGTGTTTTGTACACATATTATTCCCAGAAAACTTAGCAGGGAAAAAGAATGAATAAACGTAAAGAAAATCAAAATCAATAGTTCATTCTAGTAAAAGACAATAACTGTTTTTTTTCAATTTTTCTTGATATGCAAGAGGGAAAAAAGATACCAGAGGGACAGTGAAAATCATAGATTGAAAATAAACTACCAACGTCATGGTTGAAAATAAAAAGATAAACAGACAAATAATAGTAGAGGATACACAACATAGTTTGTTCGGATCAATATTTCCAAAGTTTCAATAGCTAAATAATAAAAAAAAACCTTTATGATCGGACGTCCATTAAAATAGTAAACGACATGCATATCACCATTTCCTATCTACTGGCTAGTTTAAACATTTTTCATTGGTCAAAACGACATGCGGATCAGAGTCATGTTTTACAAATAAGTAACGTCTTCTCCTTTACAATAAGAAATAAACACATTAATAAATGTACATTATATGAACCAATATTTCATATTAACAAATACTTTAAGCAAAAAGACATTACAACAAAAAGAGAGTTATTTAAACCATGATCGAGTGTATCGTTTTAACAATATTGATAAAACAATACCACCGACTTGTTTTGTAATCATTATATGCATACATCTTGTCTTTTATATGCCTGTCTAACTTTAAGATTAATAAGATTGTGCATTTCTAATACTCCTGGGTGGGATATAAACAAATTAACTCTTCATAGATACCAGGATTAAATTTTGTATTTACGCCAGACGCGCGTTTTGTTTTAAAAAAAACTCATCAGTGACTATCGAATCCAAAAACGTTAAAAAGGCAGAATAAAGTACGAAGTAGAAGAGCATTGAGCACCAAAATTCCGAAAACTTTTGACAAATACAGCTTAGGTTATCTTTTCCTGAGGTAGAAAAGCCTTAGTATTTCAAATATTCAAATGTTTTGTAACCAGTTAATTTATAAATATGACCATATCAATGATAATTCATGTCAGCACAGAAGTACTTACTACTGGGCTGTTGATAACCTCGGGGAATTAAAACTCCACCAGCAGTGACATAGACCTATTAGTTGTAAATCAATGTGAGTTGACTGAAAGATGTAAACTGTAATAAATGTAAGTTGACTGAAAGATGTAAACTGTAATAATTGTACGTTGACTGAAAGTTCTAAACTGTAATAATTTTAAGTATTGATTTTAAATTTAACTCTCCCATTAAAATACATTGAATCTGTTTTGAAAGCATATCATAACAGTAGTTTTTTTCCAGATCATTTGGTTATTGCGTAGATGAAATGCTTCTGTTTGCATGTGTTGTTTGCAGAATTAAGTGTGTCAATGGATAGAAAATGTTAATTTTTATTTTACTTTAAAACCGATAAATGTTCCTTCATCCAAGCATATCTTGGATGTGCAGGATGAAGGTCATTCTTAGAATATGAGCCTGAGGCTCGACAGTAATAAATTAGCTTAACTTCTCTATGAGGGGTGAAGCTTACATGTAATATCTCTGTTTAAAGAAACAAACTATAACCACATAGCTGACCAGTGACCTTGACCCTAGTATATAAGCACCTGTTCCATAATAACTTGTCATAACTTAAAGCAAGTTTGTGTCGACCAAATATAAAACCCATTGGAAAAAGGGTGGGTCTCAGACTGATAATCCATAGGGTGGGAATTAATTACTTTCGAGCCTCAGGCTCATATTCTAAGAATGACCTTCATCCTGCACATCCAAGATATGCTTGGATGAAGGAACATTCTTATTCATATTTCGCCTTCGTTCTCAAGTAATAAATTAGCTTGTTTAAAGTGTAGACACAAACTAAAAACAATTTTTATAAATGCCAACATTTAATAAAGCATAGAAATCACAAGATCATCCAGTAACTACAACTGAAGAAAAGTGTTTTAGTACTGATATTATTCACTTTCCCTTTTATAGAACTTATAAAAAGTTTTATCATATGTCCAGACTAAGCTGTTGCCATAATGTCTTTAATAGAACATCCTGAAGCTAAATGCACTTATGAAGAAGTTCCTCTAAATGAGTAAACATTAAAACCTCAGCTAAAATTAGAACTCTCTCTAACTATCTAAACTTTACGAAAAGACTTAGATGAATTCTCTCACATATTTTGTACACAAAACATGATAAATCATTGTCTTAACAACACAAAGTTTTGGTTTATCAAAACCCTTGATCACCTCATTAATAGGTAGACTAACTAACAGATCTAGTATTTTTCAAAAACTCATGTATATGAAAAAATAAAGTGCCATGTCTCTGAATGAAAAACATAGAATAAATCTACAGCTGATAAAGATTGTACTTTGGCAGTTTTAGTCAAGGCAAATAAAGACACAAGTATAAAAGACAGTCTTCAATGTAAAATCCTCTAATGAATATAAAGAACTTAAAAAGATAGCACTAAATTCATCTCCACAGTGAAAGAGTATCTAACTCTTCAATTGCAGATTCAGGCTTAAGCAACCTATGCATGTAGTAAACAAACAAATTAAGTAACATCTACTTCTTAAAGGATCAAGTCTGTTTCAACATAAAACAAGTAAAATTCACATTAAACATGCTGAATATGAAAAGCTTGTGTTTTACAAAAAATTTTCAATAATCAATAACATCCTTTTTAGATGGTGATAAGGAATTGGTTCTCTTTGAACACACCAAATAATGAAATTTCTCAAAAAATAATGATAATGCTTGATCATAGATGCATGATCTCCAAGATTAAGTGTAAATATATTTTACAAATGATTCTGAAATTTCCTGTTTATATTAAAGTGATTTCTGAATATAATACACACGTTTTTACCCTACCGCACAATCAACCCTTCAGGTGTTGGTTCACTTATATTTTTTACAATTGTGAATACACAGTTAAATCAAATCTCTTCCTGACGGAAAGGCATTCTTCAGGTATGTAACATTGTTACTAACTTTTATGTTTAGCAGAACTTTTAACTGTCAAATAAATTAAAATTGGTATTAGCAAAGAAAACCAACTCTGAGCAGACCAAAAGGAATAATCAAAAGAGCCTTCTGAACTTTATCACTAATAATTTCCTTTATAATTATCCCCAACAATGAAAAAGATGGGAAAATATAAGGTCTTAAATCTGACCATGAAAAGTACAAACATCTCTGAAAGGAGCTTGTTGGTCAAAAGACAACTAATCAATTATCTACAGATTTGAAAATGAAAACGTGATAACAACAAAACAAATATATCTTCTTTCAATTGCCATCCTGTTGAATCTGTAAATTTTTTAGACATATGATAAGCATCAAAATTTTCTTACCAGGAATATAAAGAGCTGTGATAAAAATGTTCTTTCTTGAACACCAAGCCCAAATAATGAAATATTTGTAGTAAGCATGTTTTAAAAGTGACAAAGAGGTTATACCTCCTATTGCATAATAAATGCTACTGAAATTTTATTTTCTGATTGTATAACTCTCTGTGACTAAAAACTTCTCTCCAAAAGAAAAATATAGCCAACAATTCTAAGAAATCTATATGAAATGAGCCCATGTTCTTAAAGAAGCTCCATCTACCAACAGAAAAATTTTCTTCAAATTTGGATCCCAAATCCTTCTAATGAGGCATCTGGTCCAATCCAAAAACTTATTTGGATGGGTCTAAAAATCAATTCTTAATTTCTGATTTAAATTGTTAAAAATTTCACCTATAGATTGATGATAATAAACACTATAGGGGGAGGGTTGAGATCTCATAAACATGTTTAACCCCGCCGCAATTTTGCGCCTGTCCCAAGTCAGGAGCCTCTGGCCTTTGTTAGTCTTGTATGATTTTAAATTTTGGTTTCTTGTGTATAATTCGGAGTTTAGTATGACGTCCATTATCACTGTACTATTATGCATATTTTAGGGGCCAGCTGAAGGACACCTACGGGTGCGGGAATTCTCGCTACATTGAAGACCCATTGGTTGCCTTCGGCTGTTGTTTGCTCTATGGTCGGGTGGTTGTCGCTTTGACATATTCACCATTTCCTTTCTCAATTTTAATTTTTACAGAGTTTGTCTTTAGTGCCGTGTGGAGACAGTAGAGTGCCTCCCCGTGCTTAAGGTTTATGCTCTTATATTATACTAGATTATGGAGTGTGTGTCCGAGCGAGAACTTCTCTATGTTCATTACTTTAGGAATATCTATCAAAAAGTAGTATTTTAATATTCAGCCCCATTCATCTATTTAGTCAGACGTCAGTCGCTACCTTGATATACCCTATCTTTTGTTAAATTTGTCGGGTAACTTATGACAATAAGCATTTGACGTCTTGAGCCGAACAGTTTTATCATTTTTACACAATTTAATCTACTGTGTGATGGTTCATATTCTGGACGCCAGTCTTTGCTCCTTTGTAATAAATCTACATACCAAAAAACAAATATGAAGCTTAGAAATGGAAAAATATTAAATACTAAACTCGTTCAAAGGGTATCTACACGTCTCAATTTTCAGAATCGCTTATCTAAAAATACTACCATAGCTAACGTTTTTAACAATAAAAATCGTGGTTACCCTTCTATCGATAAGTGTCATGCCAAAAAATGACTTACGTGTCCCCGTCTTTCCACCAACAATACAGTAAGGTCCACATTTAATGGTCGCACATTTTCTCTAAATTTTGAAACTGATATTACTTGAAAAACAAACAGTATTATTTATTTACTCACATGAAACAAACCGGGATGCGGTATTCAGTACGTAGGTGAAACCGGGCGATATTTATCTAAACGCACGCAAGAACACCTGTATCGTTTTAAAAGACCCAATAAATTCAAAAGTATCATTTATCAACATCTTAAGAAGCACAGTCATCCTATTAAATATTTAATAAAATTAACGGTATCAATTTTCTTGCACCAGATGCGCATTTCGACAATACATGTCTCTTCAGTGATGCTCGTGGCCAAAATATTTGAAATCCAAAGCTTATATAAAAGGTGAAGAGCTATAATCCAAAAGGTCCAAAAAGTATAGCCAAATCCGTGAAAGGAATCAGAGCTTTGCATGAGGGAGATACATTCCTTAATTTATAATAATTTCTATCATTTTGTAACAGCAAATTTTAATAACACAAAAAATCCGTATTTTCATGCCAGTACCGAAGTACTGGCTACTGGGCTGGTGATACCCTCGGGGACTAATAGTCCACCAGCAGAGGCATCGACCCAGTGATAGTAATAAAATTAACGGTATCAATTTTCTTGCACCAGATGCGCATTTCGACAATACATGTCTCTTCAGTGATGCTCGTGGCCAAAATATTTGAAATCCAAAGCTTATATAAAAGGTGAAGAGCTATAATCCAAAAGGTCCAAAAAGTATAGCCAAATCCGTGAAAGGAATCAGAGCTTTGCATGAGGGAGATACATTCCTTAATTTATAATAATTTCTATCATTTTGTAACAGCAAATTTTAATAACACAAAAAATCCGTATTTTCATGCCAGTACCGAAGTACTGGCTACTGGGCTGGTGATACCCTCGGGGACTAATAGTCCACCAGCAGAGGCATCGACCCAGTGATAGTAATAAAATTAACGGTATCAATTTTCTTGCACCAGATGCGCATTTCGACAATACATGTCTCTTCAGTGATGCTCGTGGCCAAAATATTTGAAATCCAAAGCTTATATAAAAGGTGAAGAGCTATAATCCAAAAGGTCCAAAAAGTATAGCCAAATCCGTGAAAGGAATCAGAGCTTTGCATGAGGGAGATACATTCCTTAATTTATAATAATTTCTATCATTTTGTAACAGCAAATTTTAATAACACAAAAAATCCGTATTTTCATGCCAGTACCGAAGTACTGGCTACTGGGCTGGTGATACCCTCGGGGACTAATAGTCCACCAGCAGAGGCATCGACCCAGTGATAGTAATAAAATTAACGGTATCAATTTTCTTGCACCAGATGCGCATTTCGACAATACATGTCTCTTCAGTGATGCTCGTGGCCAAAATATTTGAAATCCAAAGCTTATATAAAAGGTGAAGAGCTATAATCCAAAAGGTCCAAAAAGTATAGCCAAATCCGTGAAAGGAATCAGAGCTTTGCATGAGGGAGATACATTCCTTAATTTATAATAATTTCTATCATTTTGTAACAGCAAATTTTAATAACACAAAAAATCCGTATTTTCATGCCAGTACCGAAGTACTGGCTACTGGGCTGGTGATACCCTCGGGGACTAATAGTCCACCAGCAGAGGCATCGACCCAGTGATAGTAATAAAATTAACGGTATCAATTTTCTTGCACCAGATGCGCATTTCGACAATACATGTCTCTTCAGTGATGCTCGTGGCCAAAATATTTGAAATCCAAAGCTTATATAAAAGGTGAAGAGCTATAATCCAAAAGGTCCAAAAAGTATAGCCAAATCCGTGAAAGGAATCAGAGCTTTGCATGAGGGAGATACATTCCTTAATTTATAATAATTTCTATCATTTTGTAACAGCAAATTTTAATAACACAAAAAATCCGTATTTTCATGCCAGTACCGAAGTACTGGCTACTGGGCTGGTGATACCCTCGGGGACTAATAGTCCACCAGCAGAGGCATCGACCCAGTGATAGTAATAAAATTAACGGTATCAATTTTCTTGCACCAGATGCGCATTTCGACAATACATGTCTCTTCAGTGATGCTCGTGGCCAAAATATTTGAAATCCAAAGCTTATATAAAAGGTGAAGAGCTATAATCCAAAAGGTCCAAAAAGTATAGCCAAATCCGTGAAAGGAATCAGAGCTTTGCATGAGGGAGATACATTCCTTAATTTATAATAATTTCTATCATTTTGTAACAGCAAATTTTAATAACACAAAAAATCCGTATTTTCATGCCAGTACCGAAGTACTGGCTACTGGGCTGGTGATACCCTCGGGGACTAATAGTCCACCAGCAGAGGCATCGACCCAGTGATAGTAATAAAATTAACGGTATCAATTTTCTTGCACCAGATGCGCATTTCGACAATACATGTCTCTTCAGTGATGCTCGTGGCCAAAATATTTGAAATCCAAAGCTTATATAAAAGGTGAAGAGCTATAATCCAAAAGGTCCAAAAAGTATAGCCAAATCCGTGAAAGGAATCAGAGCTTTGCATGAGGGAGATACATTCCTTAATTTATAATAATTTCTATCATTTTGTAACAGCAAATTTTAATAACACAAAAAATCCGTATTTTCATGCCAGTACCGAAGTACTGGCTACTGGGCTGGTGATACCCTCGGGGACTAATAGTCCACCAGCAGAGGCATCGACCCAGTGATAGTAATAAAATTAACGGTATCAATTTTCTTGCACCAGATGCGCATTTCGACAATACATGTCTCTTCAGTGATGCTCGTGGCCAAAATATTTGAAATCCAAAGCTTATATAAAAGGTGAAGAGCTATAATCCAAAAGGTCCAAAAAGTATAGCCAAATCCGTGAAAGGAATCAGAGCTTTGCATGAGGGAGATACATTCCTTAATTTAAAATAATTTCTATCATTTTGTAACAGCAAATTTAAATAACACAAAAAATCCGTATTTTCATGCCCCATTCATCTATTTAGTCAGACGTCAGTCGCTACCTTGATATACCCTATCTTTTGTTAAATTTGTCGGGTAACTTATGACAATAAGCATTTGACGTCTTGAGCCGAACAGTTTTATCATTTTTACACAATTTAATCTACTGTGTGATGGTTCATATTCTGGACGCCAGTCTTTGCTCCTTTGTAATAAATCTACATACCAAAAAACAAATATGAAGCTTAGAAATGGAAAAATATTAAATACTAAACTCGTTCAAAGGGTATCTACACGTCTCAATTTTCAGAATCGCTTATCTAAAAATACTACCATAGCTAACGTTTTTAACAATAAAAATCGTGGTTACCCTTCTATCGATAAGTGTCATGCCAAAAAATGACTTACGTGTCCCCGTCTTTCCACCAACAATACAGTAAGGTCCACATTTAATGGTCGCACATTTTCTCTAAATTTTGAAACTGATATTACTTGAAAAACAAACAGTATTATTTATTTACTCACATGAAACAAACCGGGATGCGGTATTCAGTACGTAGGTGAAACCGGGCGATATTTATCTAAACGCACGCAAGAACACCTGTATCGTTTTAAAAGACCCAATAAATTCAAAAGTATCATTTATCAACATCTTAAGAAGCACAGTCATCCTATTAAATATTTAACAGTTCAACCTTTAGAAGTAGTAAATAAGCAGCCTGGTGAATCTCATTCCAAGTTTGTACGATCACGAAAAATAAATGAATTAAATTGGATTAAAAAATTACAGACAGTCTACCCTCTCGGTCTTAATGATAATATCATGGGAATTGGCAATATATCAAGAACCGATTCTGTTAACATTTTGGATATAGTTTCTAAAACTGTTCGTAAAAATCGTTCTCATGGACGCAGAAAAAATCGCAATCAAAGAAAATTTCGGACCAACCATACAAATATTTCGGACCTAATTTCCATTTCAAAAAACAACGGCAGACATTATCTGTTAACCAAGCTTTGTTCTTTACCTATAAATAAATTAAATAAAATTTTAGAGGATTGCAACACAATTTCATATTACAGTCCTAAGTATGAAATTGTCCAAATTATAATGGCATATTGTTATTCTAAACTGTTTCCAAAAATTGATCGCCCTGAAGATCATAAAAAACATTTTATTAAAATAAAGTATGTCAATAAAGGTTTTGATTTTGTAAATATTGCCGGTATTTTTAACGACCATTCTGTTAAAGACCAAATTCCTGGATATTTTGATAATACTGAACTCCCTCTCATTTGTTATATTTACAAGAAATCTACCCGAAAATATGTGTTTAATTATAGCCAATTGTGTAAAGATGTAAATATCACTGAAAATACACCTATGTCGTGTAATTGCAGTAATTCAGAATACACCTATGGACCAATTTCCCATGTTATAACAGGAGACCTTAACATCGTTCGCGACCGAGAGTTAAAATCATTCCTCAGTAAAGGACCTAAATATCGTCCCCCGTCAACTATTAACTGGAATGAGTGTCGTAATATCATCAACGACTCACTCCGCGCCTACTGTTTGAAATGGGTAAAACGGGAAAAAGCTGACAAAAAATCTTTGGACTCTTTTTTTAATTCAGTAATGAAGATAGTTGATATTCGAATACAACATTTTAAAGAACATTTTACCCTCAACAAAAACTATAAAAACCCTATTTCGCGTATCAAAAATAAACTAACAGAACTAGCCAAGGAATTTGTTTTTGTCCCGGCTGATAAAGCTGCTAATAATATCATTATTGTTTGACGTAAATTTTATATAGAGGTTCTGCAAAAGGAAATCACGAATTCACCAACATTCCAACTGACTTCATTTTCAGAAAACGACATCTGTAACAAACATAAACTTTTAGCTACTTCTTTACAAGCAGAACCAAACACAATGAAAGTCCCAACTATGTACTGGCTTCCGAAGCTGCACAAAAAACCTTACAAATATAGATTTATTTCATCTTCCAGCCATTGTTCAACTACTTTGAAACCACATAGTGGACCTGTCTAGGCAGTGCCATTTCAATCTTGTTATTTATCCTAGACACACTAGGATTCTCACAGTTCTCAGGGTGATAGCATTACTTCTCTATGAACTTGATATTTTCCTGATTTGATATTTACTGACATGGTAGTATTATTAACAGTCACAGAAAGTCCAGAAGAAAACTTAGACACAGTTTTCTGCCTTTTTAAACAATTTTGGGATTTTCCAAGCAAAATCATGATTAAACTGTTCAACAAACAGGATGAGACAATGGACCATTAATCTCACTAAGAGAAGCCTTAAAGGCTTCTGAAAACCTTAATGCAGGATCAAAAGACGTATCAAAATTCAGTTCCGGCTGGACTATCATCAGCCATGGCACAAACTCCAAAAGGCGGTACATGAACAGTATCATTACAGTAGTTCAGATCAAATTAGAACTAAATCTTCATTAAAGTAAGCCTCTAATGGCAAAATTCGAATAAAGCAGCAGGTTTCTCTACAAACTCTGCTTGAGTTGAAGGCAGAGAAACTGTCTCAAACCTCATGATTCATACATGTTCTTTACTACATTAATAATAATGAGTCAATGCATGTATACATGCCTATCTTAAATCTCAACAGCACTATCTTGAGAAAACTTCACAAATCAAGGAGATTTTGAAGCTATACAAGTAGCACTAGATTTAAAAACTTACTTTTGACTCGTTCTGTTGCTTTGTCAATTATTTCCAACTGCAATGCCATTATGATCTTTTATAAAACTACTAGGTTTTATAACTGTTTAAGAAGAGGATTTATTCAAAATACCTCTTGTTTTCCTATTAAATTTATCATCTTTAATTTCTAAAACAACTCAGAGGTGATGAAAATCATAGCCATCACCCTTGTAAGTGTAAACATAATTCTAAACATCTTGCAAAAGCAATATATTTGCATAATCAAATTCAGCCATTGTAATAAAATAATGTGTACCTGTGCAGGTAAAACACGTGTAAATTCTGAAGAGTACTCACGACCTTCAGGTGAATAGAAATACTTTTAAATATCTACCTGTTTAACAAACAGGAGTATGAAATAAGTAACAAATGTGCTGCCTGTACATCGTACTAAGGCAAAAACTTAATGAATATATAAAATTGTCATACATCGTAGACAATAAAAATTTTAATTAATTTCCATCGACACTTGTCATACATCGTAGACAAGAAATTTTTAAATTCATTTCCATCAACACTTGTCATACATCGTAGACAATTGAGGAATTATTATTTCTAATTAACAAAATAACATTAGAACTTGTCGTACATCGTAGACAAGTTAAATGTAACTTTAGTAACTTTCCCCTAAATCTTAGATAAAAATAAAATAACTAAAAAGAATTCAAGTGAAGTGTTCACTTCACACCCTCTAGAAAAAATGCCAAGTTATTATGGAACAGGTGCTTATATACTAGGGTCAAGGTCACTGGCCAGCTATGTGGTTATAGTTTGTTTCTTTAAACAGAGATATTACATGTAAGCTTCACCCCTCATAGAGAAGTTAAGCTAATTTATTACTTGAGACCGAAGGCGAAATATGAATAAGAACAAATAATATCAGTCCTCAAAGAATCATTACTAATAATCAATCAACAGTAATATTCACATTTTTTTTTTATATTATTTATATTTGGGAACAAAGATATGTTATTGAAATACATGTAATGGTACCTGTTTATAAATTGGTTGTTCTTACACGCATGTAACGCAAAGATTTGGCTGGTGTTATTTTGCGTTTCGGAAGAACTTTTCCAATAGAGCATAATCATGAAAGTAACAACACCAACAATACCAAAAAGGATAAAAGGCCTTCGATAGACAGTGTTATCAGCTGTTTATACTGTAATGAGATACATAAACCGAGTATAGATTCTAGGTACTGAGTAACTGAGGAACTGATGTTGTTTATAATCTTTATAACGTGTTATAGTATTCTGTTATTTGTCTTTGTAAATAATTACTTTTACTTTTTATATTATTTCTGGTAATATCCATGTATCGTAACTCGGGACTTGTACATCCATTTATTGTGGTGTTGTGCTGTGGCTCGTGTTGTATTCTTGTCTTACGTGATTGTTAATTTGCTTTGTCTATATGCTCTTATGTTTTTCTTAATGGCATATTTGTTTGTTTCTTATAGAGATTCAGATCAAATCACAATGTTAACTGCTCCACTCCTATTTTTGACAATTTTAGATGTAGTGTCTGTTTGTTTTGTTTTCACATCGTTGTCAATATATTGGAATTGTATGCTACTGTCATACAAGTTAGAGGTTTAGCTACTTTAATACTAGATATAGTTCACCATTTCCAACAAAAAAATGCCTGTACCAAGTCAAGAATATAACAGTTGTTATCCATTCATGTGTTTGAGATTTTTATTTTGCCAGTCCCTTAGGGATTACCATTTAGAAGTTTCTTTGGATTTGAGTATTTTTGTCAATAAACTTTCTATTCCTTCCGTCTGTTGAAATGAAATGTTGCTATTAATCGTAAAATAAGATCAAGTGTGATCAAGTGCAGATTGTGCAAAGATAATTCTGTTAATTTCTCTTTAAACAATTTAATAAATTTTTTAGAGTCTTAACTGTTTAAACTTGATTTGATGTTGTTTGCATTTAAATGCATTTTTTTAACTTTGTAGTTTTTATTATCCTGCAATTAGCCATCTTTTTTACAAATAAAGGGTACACAAATAAAATTTTTGCTTAATTTGTACTTGTTCAAATAAAGTATTCGTTACCGGCTTCCTTGTTGAGTAACTTGAAATGTGGATATTTCTTTTTCTGAACCAGTTCAATTTGAGGTCCTCTTCGCGGTCTGCGTTTAAACTGTGTCGATTTCTATGCATATTAGAGGCAATGATTTTAATTACTAAAGTTTCTAGTTTTGGGAGTAAATTTCAGGATAGAAAAAATATAGGTACATGGTCGGAAGTTTAAATTATTTGTACTCGCTTTTCGTCCCGCTTCAAAAGGTCATACAAAGAAATTTCATATTTTTCGACAATGTACATATCTTATATATGTATGTACATATTTGTGTATATATTTTAACATGTAAAGCGCTTAGAGTACTTGTATTATTATATTATGCCTTTTAAAATACCTTGTAATAATTATTATCTTAAGATATCGTCTTAAAAACCTTGGTTTTATTATTTGTGATTTATGTGGTCCTGATATTTTTTAAACATCTAAAAAAAAATCCCATACTTTGTAAAATGTCTTTTTATTTTGGAACTCTTATTATAACATTAGTCATAAGATCTTAAAAGAAGTAAACAGGATTACTCACTAGACCTATTGCTAAATCTGTCTTGTGTAATATATATTTAATATAGTATAATGATATCGTTATTAAGGTAACATGTTATATAATACTGATGTATTTGAAACTTGTAATTATTAAATTTTGTATCGAGAGTTAACGTTCGTTTAAGTATTATCAAATTCCCAACAAATGCTTTTTTAAACAATGATTAATTACTTGCTTTTTCATTTATACATTACTTAACTTTTGCCTATGTTTAGTGTCTGTACATAGAAATTGTCTCTATATCATTTAGTGGAAAGTAAAATTAAGGAATACTACTTTTTTTTAATTCAAAACTCCTGTATGAAGTTTAAGAATTTTCAAATTATATATTGATATATTACTACATGATTAGAAATAACGCTGTAAATCAGAATTGCTGTTTTGTCTGTATTAAAATATTCGATGAATGTAATTTGGGAACAAGTATATATGGAACACTCCAAATTTAAATAACACAAATTGAACCTCACCACCACGACAAGTTTTCAGATCTTTTATCCAGATATTGTATGCTCATATAGAAACATAAAACAAGAAACACATTATAAGATCATTAAAACAAATTAAGAACTTAAATTAAATTGAGATTGGATACGGGGACTGTGGAAATATTACAAAAAAACAGCAAAGAATTAAAATTGAAATTGAAATTTGGTTACATTGAAACATAAAGATACATAAACCGAGTATAGATTCTATGTACTGATGTTGTTTATAATCTTTATAACGTGTTATAGTATTGTTATTGTCTATGTAAATTATTCCTTTTACTGTTTATTCTATTTTTATATCTTTCACGTTCAAGACTTGTACACCCTTTCATTATGTTATTGATATAAAGTTACTTCCCTTTATGCTACTGTGCTTTGTCTTTGTGTAAAAAGTTAAATCACAAAAATACTGAACTTAGAGGAAAATCAATTCGGAATGTCCATAATCACATGGCAAAATCATATAACAAAAACGCATCAAAAACGAATGGACAAGAACTGTCATATTCCTAGCGTGGTTCAGCATTTTCAAATGTAGAAATTGTGGATAAAACCTGTTTTTATAGCGCTAACACTCTGTCTGGTTATTTTTCTAATTGGTTTTTTTTTAGGTACAAGTTAAATTACAATGTTGACTGCTGTACCCTTATTTTTGACATTTTAACCTACAATATTGTTTGTTTTGTTCACACGTTGTTGACAATTGACGGAATTTAATGAGACTGTCTCAGAAGTTAAAGGTTTTGCTTGCTATAAAACCAGGTATAGTCCACAATTTTCTACATTAAAAAAATCAAATACCAAACAATGTTAATCTGGATGTAAGAATAAGACCAGGTGTTATCTAGTATACGTGCTCTTTACAAATTGTATAAAAATAGAAATGTCATCTTTAACACATTGTCATGCGTTATCAAGAGTACGTGCTCTGTACAAATTGTGTAAAGTAAAAAATCTCGTCTTAAAACATTTGTTTTATAATTTGTGTTTTAGAGGGTTCCTGGTGTTTTTAACATTTGTCTAACAACAATTCGACTTTGTAAATGTTCAATTTTATTTTTTGAGCACTTGATATTAAATTAATCATAAAATCTTAGAGGAAGAAATGGATTACTTATAAACCTTTTGATAAATCTGCTCTTGTGTAATTGAATTTTAATGTAGTATAATAGTATCTTTCTTAAGGGAACATGTTATATATTACTGATAGATTTGTAACTTGTTATTATGAAATTTTGAATTAAGAATTAAATGTTCGTTTTGTAATCATCAAATTCCCTAGAAATTGTTTTAAAACAATGATGAATTACTTGCTCTTTCAAATTGTTACATAACTAGACTCTTAGCCGTCTTTCCAGGGAAATTGTCTCTATAATATTTAGAGGAAAGTAACATTACAGAATGCTTCTTATTTTTTAATTCAAAGCTCCTGTGTGAAGTCAAAATATTTTCAAATAATAAATGGATATTAATACTGCATGATCACTAATAACGATGTAAACATGAAATATTGTTTTGTCTTTACATTGTACTATATCTAATACTTTGCGATAAGTGTACATACATGAGCAAAATAAACTATTCATATAAATAAACAAAAACTAATCTTTGACAACTGATATTGAGAATCAATGCAAATTAGTACGTGACAATTTTAGTTGCTAATCTGCGTTCAATTTAAGATGTATGTTGATACTTGAGTCGTTTGGTTGATGGATCAATGACATTAACCTTATATATCCTTTATTCTTATCATGCTATACAGCTATTTAATTACCATAAAAAAAACTTACCAAAAAACAATTTCCTCATATCTAAGATTGATAAAAAATCATCTATAATAGGTCTTTTTATAACATTTGGAACGTATTTATCGGTTTATTTGTATTTGTCATATCAGAATAATGTTTGGTTGTGTTTTGAGAATGTGTTGTTGATGCATTATTCTCAAGACTCTCTGTTAAATATTTTCAAATTTTCCCTAAAGTTTTTCTTGACGTTTCGTGAATATACCTGTCTTTCGATGGAGACTGAACGGTAATTCCCCTTGATGCTTGGTTGTTGTTTCATTAACGTATAACAACAAATTAAACATACTCGATCAGACTATAGATGTGTATGTAGTACGTTATGGTAACATAAAATTTATTAATTTGTCAACGGATAGGAAGACATGTGTTATCAAATGAACTGTTATCTTTTGTAGACTGTTATCGAATGGGCTTGCATGTTGCGAATCCATCTTCGTGAAGGTCTAGTACAAATAATTGTTTATACGCGTCTGGGCGTATATACAAAATTTAGTCCTGGTATCTATGATGAGTTTAATTATTAAATTCTAAGGGACGTCCTGTCGTAAAATGTCATGCACCGAGGAAGGGATATGGCAGTTATTATCAACGTTTCTATGTATGTTGACATTTTTTTCTGTAAGGTCAGTGTTTCTGTTTCTCTGTCGTTTTCCTCTTATAGTCTATATATTTCTACGGTTTTGGTATTTCGACCCCTATTTTTCTTTAAATAGCATG
The DNA here is from genome assembly GCA_019925275.1 of Mytilus edulis. Classification (NCBI taxonomy): domain Eukaryota; kingdom Metazoa; phylum Mollusca; class Bivalvia; order Mytilida; family Mytilidae; genus Mytilus; species Mytilus edulis. Next base: position 4,426,726 of record CM034349.1, read on the forward strand.
TTTTCTCTCAAATAATTCATGACTTTTGAATAACGGTATACTACTGTTTCCCGTATTCAATCTTTGAATGTAGCAGCTATTTCTTTTTTGCAAAATTACCTTCTATCAAAACGGAAAAGAACATGCAAAAAACTAAAATGTTAACTATGTGTTTTATCCCTTTTTCATCTCACTTAAAATATGTTTAACAGATAGATTATCTACTTTTTGTAGGAATCAAGATCCACGTTTGACCTTGTTACAAAGTTTATTCACATCTGAATTGCGTGACCAGTATACTGCTTCCAATTTTTGTTTCTGTTTAATTCTACTGTTGTAGGAATTGATACACACCAGAAATGGAAGTTACAAAATGTAAAGTATTCTTCTTTCATGCAGCCTTCCAGTTCAAGAAATACAACAGATGCAACAAATAAAAAAACAAACCAAGTGGTGCAATTGCCAATGAGACATCTTCTCACAAGAGAGACGTTGACACATAGAGTCAAATTCATAACAGTGCAGCTACGGGTATTGATTGGTGCTCTTTAATATCCCATTGACTGGAACAGATAAGGTGAACGTTCGTCTATAACACCCATCGCTAACGACGTCCGTATTATAGACATTTAAACTGTGGGGTCACAAAGGTTCTCAACGCCTGAATAAGATCACTCGAAATACTAACCAGGAATTACCTTTCAAATTTATCAATATTGAATACTAACGTTCTTTACTGTTTTTGTTATGTTTTGACAATCAATTTTCATAATGGGATATGATATGTTCTTTCAGAAAAAAACGACTTAACTGGCGTTAAAAATGACAATAGATATTGAAAGATGTGGTTTGAGTGCCAATTAGACAACTTTCAATCCGAATAACAATTTATAAAAGTAAACCATTATAGGTCAAGGTATCGCCTTCAACACGGAACCTTGGCTCACACCGAACAACAAGCTATAAAGGGCCCCAAAATTACTAGTTTTAAACTATTCAAAAAGGAAAACCAACGGTCTAATCTATATAAAAAACGAGAAACGCCAAACACATATAAATTACATAAACAAACGGCAACTTCTGTACATCAGATTTCTGACTTAGGACGTACAGGTGCAAATATTTGCAGCGGGATTTAACGTTTTCATGTACTACACCTTCTCCCTTTTTCTGAAACATTAGTATAACATCAAAACAGAGAAAAACCTACGATAAAATATCAATTGAAAGGCTTAACTCAATCAAAAAACGTAAATTAACACACTGTGTTAATTGAATATCATATTTCGTGTTAAAGCAATTGTCGAATATGTCATCTTTTAACTTTTGTCTTGTCTAAAATTTTGTTTTAGAACGAATGCATTATCCATTTTCAAAATGTGTACAAATACAAAACATATAGACAAAATATACTTCAGCCCTGTCTTTTTCGAACTTGCAATTTGATAGTATGAAAGATATTTGTCAAGCATCGATTTTGCAACTTTTCTCCCGTAGGGTATTATCGTGATTAGTCTCAAAATGGAACAAAAAAAAGTGTAAATCAATGCCGCAGTGCTAATCACAGCAGTTTGATGATTGTAATTAGCAGCCCTGTCTATATTATAAAAACTTAAATTGGGTGAACATCCGTATATCATAATTAAGCGTTGTTTGGTTTTTAATTTGAATCAATTTTATTACTTGTATCCGATCCGTATTGATTAGTACTACCACGGGTGTCATTCGGTTTAACGAGAGAAATGATCGTGAAAGAATATCTAAGGGTGGTCAAGTATTGCGAGACGATCGTGAAAGCTCTGGTAACGGATCATGAACGAATTTTAATCGAGAAGACATATGCAAGGTCATAAATAATCTAATTTAATTAATTACACAGACAAATTTACAACAAAATAAAACTGTCTGTCAAAATGGTTCATCATTATGATCAGTATGTGAGAAAAGTCAGGTTTAAAAGTACATAGTTTTTACAAAACAACAAAAGGCAGCTTGCTTCTCGACATTTCAATGCCATAAACACATGATTTTTTTGACAAATTCAAATAAGATAAACTATTTTTATCCGAATAAGAGCATTCTATTTGAATGAATCAAATGGTTCTCATAATTATTTTGTATAAAAATAATCCGAAACTTGGTAAAAAAAAGAAATATTTACACAAAATTTTTCGGATCGTGAAAGATCACGTGCCGCTTTTTGAAGATCATGAAAAGGATCGTGAAAGATCTGATGATACGAAGACGTTAAAATTATTCTTCAATTATATGATAATTAATGTTTGTTATATATATTGAGAAAAACTAGATTGACCAAGATCCTCAATAAATTTAAGCATTTCAAAGTATTTACATTTTCAGAAAATGAAAAAGAACAAGTACATGGATGCCCCATCTGCACTATCATTTTCTTTATTCAGTGGACCATGAAAATGGGTAAAAACTCTAATTTGGCATTAAAATTAGAAAGATCATATCATAGGTAACATGTGTACTTAGTTTCAAGTTGATTGGACTTCAACTTCATCAAAATCTACCTCGACCAAAATCTTTAACCTGAAGCGGGACAGACGGACGGAAGAACAAACGGTACGACGAACAGTACGACGAACGAACGGACGGAAGAACGAACAGACAAACAAACGGCCGCACAGACCAGAAAACATTATGCCCATAAATTGGCATTAAAAAGAAATAACAACTACGGCAATAAAAAAGACAATGGTCAACAAAGCATTGACCTCATTATCATGCATCATTTGGCAATGTTCGTTTTATGTTGTTTGGCCTTTTGCTTATATACCTGTATGCGATAGCGCTACGTATCTGGTGTGTGGTGTACATGTCTGTCTGCATGTTTCATATATGAAATATATTGTTTTTGTTATAAGATTTTGGTTGATAATTAACATTTTGAATTAAACGTATACCCATCTTATTTGCGAAATAATGGCTGTTTGCCTGAACTGCACTAGATCGAGCTGAATTTTTCACACTGATTTAGACACGTTTTGCGTTGGTTTTTTTTTTAACTTTCAAGGTAGAGTGTTGAATTAAAAAAAAATAGCTATTTATCAAAAATAGTTACAGGCTTCAAGCAGTTGAAGGTATATCAAATGTAAAGGAATATTGATTTCTGATTACTAGTATTTAAGTCCGGTCACGCATTATCTTGCACGATCAAAATAATGCGTTGCCTGATCTTTCACGATAAAGTTTGATGAACATTCAACAAAGTTCAAGGTTTTCATAAACAAATTAACGCTTTTAAGGGAAGAGTATACTTTTATTTTACTGTTCTATCAGATACACCAAAGATTAAAATTCAAATATATCATGATATATTGAAATATGACCATTATAGTTACAAATAGCGTGTTTTTTTTTTTAATTAATTCCATAGACATGCATTGCGCCTTTTGTGTTTTTTCATAAAGAACTGCATATTTCTTAATCTTATTACACAGTAATGTCGAGGAAATTGAACCATTTTGACAGACATATTTTTTTGGTTCGGACTTGTTTCGCGTTTTGAAAATTAAGCCATTTTTTCACAAATTCTGAACTAGAATGTACATAAAATGTCTTTCACGATCCGGTACAAGAGCTTTCACGATCGTCTCACAATACTTTACCACCGTTAGATATTCTTTCATGATCATTTCTCTCGTGAAACCGAATGACACCCGTGACTATTCCTTTATTTATACATATAACGTAGATAATCATAAAGAAACAAATGTATGTCTTAAAATGGTTATTTCACTCAATCAGGTAATTCAATTAAAAAAACAAATATTTAGCAATCTTGATTACGCACTTTTACCTTCTCTTATTTAATAAGAAATGCACGTATATATTTTACAATCTAATAATAACCCAAAATCGTATCATTGTCAAATATATTCCAAGTATGGACAGAAGAGCATCACTTGTATATGTTACCTCATATACCTCCACAATCAATATAATCATGATCAGTGCAGTCGGGAAGCTGACCCCGGTTTGACCCCATTTCTTAAAGCAACAATAGACGTCATGTGATTACAATATATGGGCATTACCAAAAAAAGTGAAGCCCGTTTTTTGGAATTTGTAGTTTTTTGCATGAATTAAAACTAATTTCCTTTTAAGTGAACATTCTTGAGTGTATAAGACATATATTACTCAACTCAATTATGGATTGAAAAAATTGGTCACAGAAAATTAAAATCGTAATTTTCTTTCTTGACTTCTCGGGAAGCTATGCTGAATTCAAATTATTTATGTAACATAACTTGGACTATAATATGTCAAACTTGTGTCACTTGATACGCTAAGATACGCAAATGTGCCACTTCGATGTGTCGATATTTTTGACGAAGCGGGGCAGACGGTAATTCACGAGTTACGTCCCTTTGTTTGACACTATCATGAACAAACTATTATTATATCAAGCACCATATGCTGTTATTTACATGTGGATATTATTAAAATAATCTTCTTAAATATATTTTGATACTGTAAACATGTGCCAAAAAGTTAAAGAAACACATTTTATTACTTTTCAGAACTCAGTCCCAGTGAAATATGCCCTTTGTATGTGTCCCGATGTGCCATAATAGGGATGATAATTTAATATTAATTTAATATTCCAAGAGTTAATTTAATATTTATGTTTTGGCAAGTATTTTTACTGCTGTTACCAAATTATTTTAACACAGAAATAAATGTCTACTCAATTAATACAAGGGGTAGCCAAAATATTCATGAATAATGGATCAAGACAGGATTAAAATGATAAAAAACAGGAGTTCTTTTTCATTACTGATAGCTGGTTTTACCTATTTCATTTAAACTTAAAATAGAGCATAATGAAAGTATTCTGAATGTAAAATCTTCATTATTTTAAATAAAATAAGTTTGCAATTCTTGTATGAACAAACTAAATATAGCAATAAATGTTGTCTCATTAGTTTCATGCAAGTTAGTTTAAATGAATGGACTCAAATTATAAAAAAACCACACTAAACCAATAAATAAATAGTGCTAATCATGAACTTGAAAATAAATAAGAACAAAAAAGACTCAGTAATATTTTTCTTCTTCTATTTGAAAAAAAAATTATAACATTTAAAGAACTATGCATTTTTGTATTTATATAAAAATATTTCAGAGCAGTTTCTTGGCGCTAAGTCAACAACTATGTCAGTATGATGCTGCAAATAAGATTGATTAAAATGCTACTCTGAGAGAGATTGTTTTAAGGCAGCAACCATTTGATTTTCGGGGAGAGGGGTGGGGGCTACAGATTTTTTCCAGACAAATTTTTTTTTCGACTTTTTTTTTTCGAAAAACAATCAATTTTTTGCCGACAAGTCTAGAACAATTCTTCTCTTTCAATTTTAGCATTTCATTTAATGGCAGCCGAGGGTATCACAAAAACATTATATTATAAACAATGAATGAGTTTTGTGTCAGTCAAATAAAGCAGTTAAGGTTTTGCAAAGACAGTATAAGATTTCCTTATCTTGTTTTTAGTTAAGTCAAACATTTCACCGACTTAAAGAGAATTGTTAATCCAGTCAAATATTCACAGCTTAACTCGACATTGTTTTTTTTTCAAACAAACACACTAAATGTGTGTACATTGTGTTCAGATGCCAGTTGATATCGATGTGTGAGACCAAAAAACTACAATGTCATAAAACGTCTTTCGTTTGGAATTTATTTTCAGTTCGGATTCCTAAGGGGTGATAGAACGTTAGACTTGGGTTTTTTTAAACTTTGAGATACTTAATAGTTATCTTTTATATAGTATATATAATCTTTGTTTATCTGTGAAAAAAGAAGAAAAATAACACTATTAACAGACAATGTTGCATAATTTATAAACGTCGACCAACTGCGTTACGTAATTGTTAAAAGACGGCCAATTTAACATGTAAAAGTATTATTTTCTTAAATAAGAATAACCATGATCAACCATGATTTAAAAAATCAAAGAAAATCTATTTCTAACCTTAAAGGCAATTTAAAAACAGACAAAAGAAAAAAAATCCAAATTGGCGCCAAATTATTTTTTCCGCGAAATTAACTCAATTTCAGAATGGCGGGTTTTAATATCTGTCCCATTGTTGTCTTAAGGGCATATCCAACAGTTTATTTCTGACGGTGAGAATTTTTTCCCTTTAAGATATTTCATTCTTCAATAGACAGAGAATCGAATTTTGCAAAAAAAAATATATGTTGTCGATTTCGTTTTTTGCAAAAATTACTGCTGAAAATTGAACATTTTTTGCAATTTTGGAGTAAAAAACGTTTGTTATTGAAAAAAATAAATATGATTTTTTAATCAACATATACTTATATAATTGGGCTCAAATTGAAGCAAAATAATTGAAGATGGTAAGAAAAATCTAACTTTACCATTTAAAGCATTAATTCTTACTCAAATAAAGCCAAAAACGTTATGGTGGACCCAAACAACGGCAAGAAATGAATATATGAAATACACATTTTTGATTTTTTGAAATATTTCTAACGGTGTCGATTTGCCCAAAGTAAGATATGTGTTTCTTTTAAAAAAATGGAACGTCATAACGTTTTGAAAAATATTTGTCACCATACTCGTTTTTGAGAAAAATTGAGTAATATAATACTGTTTACTCAATCCCTCCCGTAAGCCTCACAAATTGCGCCAAAAATTAAGACGTTTCGGAAAATAACGTTATATTTCCCCGCTAATTTTTCAAAGGCAGTGCGACGGTGTGGCAGACAAATGTATTTATACAATTTGACTTTGTTGGGTATTTGTCTGGATAGCACTCGTATCGCATCTTCTTATTTATAATAAACCAGTATCTGGACGAGATAACAATTCAGATAGTTTTACTATTGTGTTCGTCAAAATTGTTAAACCCGATAGTGAAAAACTCACGGACTCCGTATTAATTCATTTTGCAGTTTCGGGCTTTTTATTCTTTATAGGCTTCTAGCTATAACAAAAATCTGTATGTTGACTCTTAGTGTTTTGAATTATATGGGTTGTTGGGTTGCTGTCGTATTAAGTATACCTTTAAAATCTTTTTCAAAACAAAAGGATTGATTGGGTATAGAAATATTCACATCTCTGGACTTCTCCCATCCGAGAAGTATATCTTTGCTAAAATTTGGTGCGGCCGTTTAGCTGCTCGGATGTATAAATTTGCAGCCTCGTTTAGTCGAAATAAAAATGTATATCCGATGCATAGTGCAGTTAGTTTCGCGCTGTCTATACGTTAAAAAACCAATTAAATAAATGGTTGAAGGGATATACGAACTTTGAATAAAATCTCTAAACAACAACATGAATCTTCAATAAGTCACATGGCTGATTTTAACCCATCTGTTGCGCCTTTTGCAGTTGAAGATAAAAAAAAACCCAGCTTTATTTAAAAAAAAAAAAAGCAGATCAGTAAGACAAAAGCTTGAGAATAAACGAAAGGGCCGAAAAACGAGCTTGACTGCCGTTGTTTTACGCTTCAATATATGAGTTACTGCATATATACACAATGGAGATTGTTTTCTGTTCTACTGCCCTCCACCTAGTTTGACTGCATACAATGTAACCACTGATGTAGACTACTATATTATTTTTGATTAGTCAAACAAATGAATTCAAAGAGAAAGATGCGGAAAGAAATTCTAAAATTATCGTTCAAAAACAAAATATAAATAAAAATAAAATACCAAAAATGGAAAATTGTTTGAGACAATTATCCGTTGAAAACTGATGATTATGCATCACTGTATGAAACTGATAACTTGATTGCTCCCGTGCTCCAGTGGCAAATATATCACGCATATTTAGGGCGAGGCGAAAGTGGAACTGAAGTAAATCATTGATACATTATTAAGAAAGAGTTTGCTAGCGGTAAAACGTATGCCCTACTAGAATACAGTTGAATAAGATCGAAGTCTTGAGTTAACCTATTAGCCCTCCCCCCTTTTCCCCAATTTTGAATTATGGTATTTTGACGGCTGTTTTTTCCCTATCCTATTATGGACCCGCTGATTTTATGAGAGTGTGTCTAATTAGTCAAGACCTACATCAAGACCTACACCGGTTTTTTTTTTTGCTAAATTATATTTGTTCCTCATACATAAGTAAACATTAAAATCGTCAGATATTTTCTACTTGCATGTCAGTGTATATATTACAATGTTTTCCTATTTCAATTTATTACAGTGTCATCTTTTGTTTACCAGTTAAAGGTCGTATTCATTTAAAGATCTACTATATTATGTATATACTGTATATTAGGACTGCAACGCAAAGCTAGATGCATGATAAATGTTAGTTTACGCCGTATCTTATTTTTTCTCAAGAAACCAGTTTTTCATCTTTCTTAAGTAAAACCAAACTTTGAGTTTTCTATCCTGAATGACAAAATCTCGGAAAAGTTTGGTAAAGAATTTATTACAATTTGCATTCTAATGCAATGATATATCATTACGCATTTGTTCTCGGTGTTCTCTACTGTATTGAAGATAATTTCAATAAAACGGAAACTTAAGTGAGTATGGTCTATAATGATCAAGATAATTGCGGTTCTTTTATAATAGACCAAGACGACAAAGATATCTTTAAAGATTTGAGTTCTATTTCTGTTAATATTCGGTATGAGTTTTTTGCCGATTCCCGCCGTACCCTTTCCTTTGATGAAAGAATCCGCCCTTTCCAGACGGTCAAAGCAATTCCAATGGTGATTCCGTTATGACGTCGTTGAAACAACGTTAAATTACGGGAAACAATAGACGACGTTTACGTTTGTTATTACCTCCCCTGAAACTGTTGGATATGCCCTTAAGAAAGTAGCAACAACGATTGTTTCTAAGGGCTTGCTTTCCGACTGAGTGTACAAAACTGAAACACAAAAGGCGAGCAAGGGTTAGGGGAAACATGTGTAAATCGCGTAAAATAAGACAAAGTAGGTAAATATTCCATCAAAATGGAACGTTTAAAACTGTAGAATTGAATATTTTGTAATATAATTTGCTACAATCGATCATCAGAAATGCACTATTCGACACGCTTTGTTCTCGGATGAATCTGTATGTTTGACATCCTTTTTTCCATATTTCTCAATAGTTAGAAACTTAAATCCACTTGAATATCCATACGACATACATATTTCAAATTATCGTAGAACCATCACAGCAAACGAAGAAGCTGTCAAACATAAACTTAGTTCACACTTATGCCATGCATGTTCTGTACGATAACATAGAAAGATCTTTTGGTAACGGTATGACGATCAATACCAGGAAGATGATGACCACATTCCTTACATAACTTAAATCATTGTGAAGGTATTCCTCATACTGAAGAACAAATAATAAATGACTTCCATTTTTCTAATGTCATCTATAGTCTTCATAAGGTACAATAGACGAATGAATCTAGTCCACACGTAGTCTGATCAAATGTCGTTCGACTGACTTAAATTTTTAATCACAAAGAACTTTGTGCAAGTATTTCGCTAAGAAAACCAATGGCATTATTCCAGTAATGAAAACCTTCTTTCATTTATGGGTAGACTTTACATAGATAAATTCAGCCGTATAAGAATAGCAAAATGAGAATGTTAAATTTGATGTATGCCTTTTTGTGCTACTTTGTTACATTTGTTGTTTATGTAGTGATATTAAGATGATAACACAATATTGACTGTTGTACCCCTATTTTTGACATTTTTACTCTTTAATTAGATATAGGAAGATGTGGTGTGAGTGCCAATGAGACAACTCTCCATACAAATAACAATTAAAAAAGTAAACCATTATAGGTTAAAGTACGGCCTTCAACACGGAGCCTTAGCTCACACCGAAGTATGTTTGTTTTGTTCATGCATCGTTGACAATGTAATGGAATTTGATGCGACTGTCATACAAGTGAGAGGTTTAGCTAGCTATAAAACCAGGTTCAATCCACCATTTTCTACATTAGAAAATGCCTGTACCAAGTCAGGAATATGACAGTTGTTATCCATTCGTTTGATGTGTTTGGACTTTTGATTTTGTCTTTGATTTTTGATTTTCCTTTTTGAATTTTCCTCGGAGTTCAGTATTTTTGTGTTTTTACTTTCCACTCCATTTTTTTCAGGTTTTTTTTCAGGTTTTTTATTATTTTATATTTCTACTTCTTTCTGTAAGATTAAGTTTCTTTTCTAAGTTCTGTGGGATAATTGTTTCATGTTTCAAACCCTTTTGACATTTCTTATGTGATTTCAATTTACATGTACACGTTCAATTTGTGTATATTAGAGGCTTAGTTAAATCTGTTTTTTTTTCTAATATATGAACTTTTATATTTTATTATGTTTGTGCAGGTGTTGGTATGTGTTATTTTAGATTTATATATTGTTTCCCTGACATGTTTAACAGTTCTCTAGGGCTTGTGTCTCATTTTGTAGAGTGTTATACAGGTTTTCCGACCATTAACGTTACTACGCCTCTTCACGAAAAGAGAAATAAACAAAAGCATTAAGTAAATTCGCTTATAACAGCAAGCCTATTCCTTTGAACTATGGATTAATTTGAAAATATATATAACTATTACGTAAATTGTTTTAGACTTTTAATACATGAAATGTTTCAATAATTAAGGTTTATTGTATGAATAAATGTTTGTCCCACAAAATCATGATCCCAAATTCAATGACCTTGTCACGTGTATTATAAATGGTACATGGACAATTTTTAAACGGTGCAGTTTATTGTTTCCTTGGTGTGTTTTGTTAACTTATGTACCATTATTTCAATCTTTCAAAAGGGCAAAAAAACAAAAGAGATAATTAGTAAGAGTTGCTTTATTGTCTATTAGTTTTGTTCTGATTGTTTTTTTTCTTCGCTGTTTGCATTTTTCACAAGATGTCGCTTAGACTTTAAGTATATGATATTGAACAATTAAGGTGGTATGGGAGTCTAAAATAGAAATGATAGAATTTGTTCATATTTTGCCAAAACCTAGTATCTATTTATATATGTTCAAAAATATAATAAAAATGATAGGTCACCGCGCATTTTTTCAAGCTACAAGTGGTGACAAAATGACACATTTTGTATGGATTATACAGGAAAAAACACCAATTTGTGATTAGAAACTAAAGGAAATGATAGAATTGCAAAAGAAATTAGGAAAAGAAAGCTTTCAGACAATACTTTAAGAAAATCATAAGAAAAGATCGAAACACCGTACGTTTTTTCCAGCTAAAATACAAATAGGAAAATTCCATGTAGAATCCTTCAGAAAATGCACTGTTTTAGAGTTATCTCCCTTTAAAAGGCCAATTTGAAAACAATTAAAAAAAAACGAAAATAATCAACTCTTGTTAAAATACTAATATTTATAAGTTATATTCTTATAAATTGGTTCTTTTAAATGAAAATTCACATTAAATATCTGCATTCCTGCATCAAATTTTGCTAACTTAATAGAAAATCTGGACCTTAGCTTCTCTGTTTTTTACAATCCAAGATGGAGGAAGACACCCATACCCTTTTAATAGGCTTTTGAAACTAACACCGCTGAAGCGAGGAATAATTTTCCGTGTATCTCCCCAAACACTGTTTTTCTTGTTATTTCTAATACTTGGCCACTGTATAAGAAGCCGACAAATTTATTTTAACAAATTACTTCTTATATCCTCAGAATGTTTTTATTACTTTTGACCTAAGCGGTATAGAGATTCCATATGAGAGCTATTTCCTCTTTTGCATTTGATTTAAGTGATATGAATTTTTAACTTCTAAACGATAAGTGGTAGAGACGTCCAGTCTTTTAATTTGAATTCTTTGGTCCAAGAAAAAGAAAAAGTCAGAGATTATGGTCATACTTGAATTTTTATTTTAGCTAATTTTCATCTCTTTTCGAATAACTTGTTAGAGATTGACAACATATTTTCACTAAAATACTAGTCGCAACATTATGCTATGGTGATATACCTCATTTACATTATCAAAGAAAAACCTAGAGTCTTTTGATTTTATGTCCTTGGTTTATGACCTTGAAATTGAGGTTATGGTCTAACTTTGACGTTTCCGATTTTGACCTTTGCATTTACTTTATATGTATACATAGTAAAGCGTTGGGACTTATTGCAGTAAGTTTTTTTTTACCGTTATACCGTTGTTTTTACAGAGAAAAACGAGAAAATGGCCATTGTTATATTATAGTTCGATTCTGTTTGTGTTACATTTTAATGTTGTGTTTCAGTTGTGTCGTTGTTCTCCTCTTATATTTGATGCGTTTCCCTCAGTTTTAATTTGTAACCAAGATTTGGGGTTTTTTTTTCTCACTCGATTTATGAATTTCGAACAGCGGTATACTAGTGTTGCCTTTGTTTTGCAAGCCATTTTACCTTGGAAAACACAACCGCAGGTGACCTTGTGTAAATTGGTAGTAGCAATGTTAAAGTATATAAAACCATATATTTTTGAAATCAATATCAAGTAAATTATCAAAAAGTATATAGTACAACATATTTATAAAAAAAATCAGGGTACAATAAGCTTTCCAATTTCCACTGACAATGACATTTAAACCGAATTGTAAATGTTGTCAATTCTGTCTGTTGTGAAGAGTTAAACTAGTTTGAAGGCGTTACATTTGTAACACTTTATCTAACCTGGGAAAGTGGTGTAACGGTAAAACATAAGAACGAATCATGAACGTCAGTTGAATAGGACTTAACTCATCAAATGGATTAAAGGCAAAAATACATCTTACAAAAACACAGTAAGGACGTGGCAGGGTAGTTGTAAACCTGGTTTTATATCTAGCTTCACTTCCCAATTCTAGGACAGTTGTTTAGACATGTATTGTTACTATTCGTTTATATAATTATAAATTATTTTGAAAGAAGAAGATGTGATATGAAGTCCAATGAGTCGACTCTCCATTCAAGTCACAATTTCTAAAATAAACCATTATAGGTCACAGTACGGTTTGCAACACGGAGCGGTGACTACTACACAACAACAAGCTATAAAGGTTCCAAAAATATTACTACAGTAAAACCATTCAAACGGGAAAACCCACGGTATAATCTATATTTTGAAAAAACGAGAAAAGAGAAACACGTATGAACCACAACAACAACATCAACAAACGATAACTACTAACCTTCAGATTCCACACCCTCAATGCTCTTCAACTTTGTACTTCTTTGGCTTTTATCAATAGTTTTATCTGAACGTCACTGATGAGTATTATGTAAATGAAACGTGCGTCTAGTGTATTAAATTATAAGTCTTTAATAACTATTAGGACAGGTGCAAACAAATGCAGTGGCATTTACTGCATTGATATTTTACAAGTGTTGAGTCATGAATAATGTCATGAACGCATGGTCGAAGTTAACTCCTCAAACTCCCGTTATGTTGAAAGTTCTGAGGTTTTTTTGTACTTTGTATCGATAAATAACCAACGAATTATTTCTTATCTGTTTTGTTTATCTTATATTGAGGACAACATTACGTAGTATAAGTACATTTAATAACAAATATTTATTAAACTGTTCATCAAACGAGATTTGCCACCATGAAACACTGAGAATGTCGAAAGCTTTGAATTAAGCAAGTAAATTAGAAGTTTTCGATTGTCTTACATATTTGTAATTGTCTCATCAGACACTCTTTACTTTCCAATCAAAAATACAGTTTGTTCATTTCGCTTGAAGGTAAAAATTTGTAACACCGAGGTGACTGAACTACATGGAAAATTATATATTGTTGAAATATCAACTGAGACATCACAACTTTGAGCAAGTGAGCAGACTAAAAACACTATTACACATGAAAGGAGCACCATGGGTCATTCAATATGATACAATTGCATAAAATAAATTTTGATAATACTAACATCTTCTATAATGAAGATACGAAAACATACAGACATGGTTTCTAGATAGGCTTGCATCCATAGAATAAACAAAGTTTAATTTAATCTCTCCTACTTGGAATTCTTAGTTTAATAGTAAAATTGAGAATGGAAATGGGGAATGTGTCAAAGAGACAACAACCCGACCATAGAAAATAATCAGCAGAAGGTCACCAACAGGTCTTCAATGTAGCGATAAATTCCAGCATCCGGAGGCGTCCTTCAACTGGCTCCTAAACAAATATTTACTAGTTCAGTGTTAATTAACGCCATACTAAACTCAAAATTGTACACAAGAAACTAAAATTAAAATAATACAAGACTAACAAAGGCCAGAGGCTCCTGATTTGGGACAGGCGCAAAAATGCGGCGGGGTTAAACATGTTTATCAGATCTCAACTCTCCCCTATACCTCTAGCCAATGTCGAAAAATAGTGTTTCATTTTGTGAGCATCAATCCTTTATCAAGGAAATCATGATACATACAGGTAAACTACCCCTGTTATTATGTATCAACTAAGAGATACATACTTCATAGCGTGGCTAAAATGTTGAAATATTGTTTTTATTGGTTCAATATTGTTTTTTCAGTAAACTAAAAGCAAAGTTAATAGTATTGTTATATGCATATGTACTTTCATAGATCTACAATCTCTCGATATCTTTTTCTTGCCTTGCGCAAAGATCATGATTTTCTTTTTATGCCGTCTTCACAATAAATCAATTGGATGTTGAATGTGTCTGCAATTTGTCTCAGATCTGTACTTTTTGCCTTCTTTTTGTGAGATGTACAAGTTACCAGACACGGTCACCCTCTCTGTTTTTGAAAGATGAATTTCTATGTGTATCCATATTATCAGTAAATATAGAAAAAGAAGAGGTGGTATTATTGTCAATGAGACAACCGTCCACAAGAGACCAAAATGACTCAGAAATTAACAACTATAGGTCACCATACGGCCTTAAACAATGAGCAAAGCCCTACCGCATAGTCAGCTATAAAATGCCCCGAAATGACAATGTAATACAATTCAAACGAGAAAACTAACGGCCTTATTTTCAACTGATTTTTTAGTTCGGTCTTATGGTGTACTTGATACCACTATCCTAGGTTATGGGGAGGGTCGGATCCCCGCTAATATGTTTAACCTTGTTATATTCTGTATGTTTGTGTCTGTCACACATCAGGTGCCTGTAGCTCAGTTGTCGTTTGTTGCTTTGTTACATATTTGGTTTTCGTTCATTTTTGTCGAACATTAACTAGGCCGTTAGTTTTCTCGTTTGAATTGTTTTACATGTGTTATTTCTTGGCCTTTTATAGCTAATTATGCAGTTTAGGCTTTGTGTGTTGTTGAAAGCCGTGTGGTGACCTGTAGATGTTAAAAAATGGTCAAAAGATACCGAAGAGATATTTAAACAGACAACGCCAGGACTGCAAAAATAAAATTATCAAAGGAAAAAACACAACAGTGAAAACTAACGACTAGTAAAGTAAGGTTTCATCTCACTAAGATAAAGATGGCGTCACAACAGTGAAAACTAACGACTAGTAAAGTAAGGTTTCATCTCACTAAGATAAAGATGGCGTCACAACAGTGAAAACTAACGACTAGTAGAGTAAGGTTTCATCTCACTAAGATAAAGATGGCGTCACAACAGTGAAAACTAACGACTAGTAGAGTAAGGTTTCATCTCACTAAGATAAAGATGGCGTCACAACAGTAAAAACTAACGACTAGTAAAGTAAGGTTTCATCTAACTAAGATAAAGATGGCGTCACAACAGTGAAAACTAACGACTAGTAAAGTAAGGTTTCATGTCACTAGATAAAGATGGCGTCACAACAGTGAAAACTAACGACTAGTAAAGTAAGGTTTCATCTCACTAAGATAAAGATGGCGTCACAACAGTGAAAACTAACGACTAGTAAAGTAAGGTCTCATCTCACTAAGATAAAGATGGCGTCATAACAGTGAAAACTAACGACTAGTAGAGTAAGGCTTCATCTCACTAAGATAAAGATGGCCGTTAAAATAAATGATGTTTAGTTATCCTGCGTATGTCCATGCAAATCATTACACGTTCTTCTTTATCTTGTTGTTGTTGTTGTTGATGTTATTGTTGTTGTTGTTGTTGTTGTCCTTCTTCTTCTTCTTCTTCTTCTTCTTCTTCTTCTTCTTCTTCTTCTTCTTCTTCTTCTTCTTCTTCTTCTTGTTCTTCTTCTTCTTGTTCTTCTTCTTGTTCTTGTTCTTCTTCTTGTTCTTGTTCTTCTTCTTCTTCTTCTTCTTCTTCTTCTTCTTCTTCTTCTTCTTCTTCTTCTTCTTCTTCTTCTTCTTCTTCTTCTTCTTCTTCTTCTTCTTCTTCTTCTTCTTCTTCTTCTTCTTCTTCTGCAAACTCGGTTATTAAGTCTAATTCGGTAGGCCAGATTAGTCAAGAGGGAACGGAAAAGATGAAAAAAACATTGTTTTAAATACAATTTTATGTTTTGAGCATACCTGATTTAGAAGTAAATATTTCGAAAATCCATCACCGTGTAACGTTTTCTTTTTCTGCTGCTCTTGTTATAAGATAAGTAATGTAATCTAAAAATGAGAAAAATGAATTACTCGCTAGACCTATTAAGGAATCTATATTAACGAAATAGATATTTATAATAGTGTAATAGTTTCGTACTTTAGCGATCTTATATAATACTGATTTATTTCTAACTTGCAATTATGAAACGTTGAATTAAGAATGACATGTAGACATACGTTATGTCTATGTATTTCACCAAACTCTAGAAATAAGACAATGCGGAATTATTTTCTCTTTCAAATAAATATATATTACAAGACAGTTATCACAGTTTTTCGTCTATACGGGGAAATAGTTTTCAAAAATTTTAAAAGAAAGTAAAGTTAAAGAATTATGCTTATTATCAAAATTATCAAAATGCAAATATGAAATTTGTTTTGTCTCTATATTTAATATTTATAGACTTGTATTAGTTTTATATGGAACACTTCGAGTTTAAATATTCCAAATCACTTTCGAAAGAAATATACAAATGTATGAATACTTATTTTACTGTCAAAAACTACATTTATAATTTGTTCAGTACAGTATAAATGAACACAATAACTCTCAGCACAGAAAAAAACAGACTGTTGAATAGGCATTATTTATCTCTTCATTGATTTATCAAAGTATTTAGCTCATCTGAACAATTGTTGACAATTTTAAATCGTAAATATCAAGGTCAAAGTGGTACTGGTATATCTTTTAATATTATGGACATTATCATTTACATGCACTTGAATTCTGGACATATATAAATGAGCTACAGGCTACGCTTTGTTGGCATAGATTAAAACTCTCAGTTTTAGTTTTATTTTTCTTCACGTTAATGCATACTGTGGATTCATAATTATTCGTCTGAAACCAATTTTCGTGGATTTCATGTGTACATGTGAACCATGAAATTAAATGTTCAATGAATGACAAATTCTCTACTGTCTTGTACGCAGACTTAGGCAAAACCACGAAATTAAATATTCACGAACATGCAAGTTTTTCCTTATCCACGAAAATAAATGAATCCGCAGTATTTAAACTTTCAGAGCATTGTATTAATGCAATGACCTTAATCGTACATCTCCTGTGTCTATACAATGCACTATGTATATTTATAGGATATATACAGACAAAGTTATTATCACATGACTGACTCGAAACGAAAATATGCAATCAATGCTTGTACTATTATTATGATTATATATCCAGTTCTTCTTTCAAGACTATTTAACATCCTTTACACGAAATTGCAATTGTACTGTAATTTATTTGTCAACGGAAATGTATGTAATTCTGGAAAATGTTTGAAACGGTATTGGTTTTATTCATCCATAATTGGAAATGTGTTTAATTGTGCAGTGCTGAATTACAAACAACGTACACATTTTAGTTTGCTCCAGTTCACATCTATCTGGGTTATATTCGGTTTCAGTAGGTCTATATATGTATATGTGTAAACAAAAATGGTACATGTACCTGCTTTAAAAATGAGATGGTAAAGCAAACTTTCCATCATAGTGTTTACCATGAATACAGTTATTAACATGTAGACACATTTGTTTTGCTAAAGGTAGGACAATCAAGAATAGGACGAGAAAAGATGATCTAATTTATACATTTCATAACTATTAATATCAGCAGGTACAACTTCTATAGGGATCATGTACATTCACGTCACATAAATAACAATCGAGATACCGTAAATAATTTAAATACACGAAACAAAGACAGCAATCAGCATTTTGTCCTTTTTCTGTATTTATGTACATTAACCAAAAGGAGTCAAATCTAAAAAAAAAATAGTCTGATGAGATGAGGTTCTATTTCCTAGAATTTCAAATCGACTTCCAAGTCATCGACAACCTAGTGTCAATGTTTGAACTGAAAAACCAGTAATACTATCACTCTTTTTTTCTGAGCTTTTTTCATTTTGTCGCTAGTATTACTTTCTTACTAGGTACTAATTTAAGATCGGTGATAGAATTTTTGTATTTTAAACTCTTATCTATTTGGTGTTTTAACCTATACTTGCAGTCTTCATTTTTTTACTATATACCAACTGATTAATAAAATATTTGTATTTTATGTTTGTTTTATAAAACGTTGTATGCTTTTTCTGTATTTGTTCATGTTTTCATGTGTATATTGTATTTTAATTTCTTTTGCTTTGTCATTTTAACTTTTATGCTTTATTAAACCATAATTTTCCGGATATTAAGATAACTATCTTTCTTAACTTTCAGGAAAATACTTACAATTAGTTTCTCTTGATTTATGGATTCACTTGTATGTTTATGTATTTTTGTCAGGAATGGTTCTATAAATACATGAAATGTTATATTGACTTTTATTAGAATGGATTAAATGGATTATTGTTTGTCCTTATAAAGTCATGGTTTTAAAAATAACATCTGACTTCACGAATTGCAAAAGGTTCTTTGGTACCAGTCGATCATTGTTCGATACGGTAAAGTTTATTACTTTGGATTCATCAATATTCGTTGGATACTCTTTTTCATGGATTTCGTGGGTACAGGAGAACCACGAATTTAAATGTTAAACGAATAACATTTATTTTTAAGCAATGTATAATGAATCCAAAGTATTTGTTTTCTGTTTGTGTTTTATACATTACTAATTAACAATAAACTTAGCAAGGACAATGCATACATTGACATACAGGAAAACATTAAACAGTTTTGCGTAGGAACATAATGACTGCTCTTATGGTGTTTTTTTTTTGTAATTTCATGGTTATTGTCGGTTCGTATTAGAAATTAAAAAGCTTTCAAAGGTTTAGTGTAATAATAAGTCTGTGTTATTGCATGGCCTTTGAACAAAATTAAAAAGTACATACAAAGAACTATATCTTTCTTCTGGTTCTTATCTTTTTGAAATGTAATTACGATAAACATGTTTGACAATGTTCATTTAAATGACGTCACATGATTGAATGATTAATCACTTCTATACGACTGGGGAATCAGGGTTATTCGTAGAGACAAATGTAATGTATTTGTTTTACACGCATATTGATTTAATACGTATATTTATCACATATTTAGTACTGATATGTACGTTTTTGCATGGCCAATAATAGCCGGAAGTCAAAGTTGGTTATCAGCCCCCGGGGCTGATATCGATATCAGCCCTCAAAAACCCATATCGTGCCCCCGAGTTTGACTTCCGGTAACCTGTCAATCAAATACTATTTGTAAACAAGATGGCAACAGAAGCAGACGACGAAAGGTTCATGACTGTAACGAATGATGATACCAGTAATTTCATTGAAGAAATGAAAAATGATAACACAAAGAGAAAAACTAAAAGTGACATAAAATTATTAACTGAATGGTTAAAGGAGAACAACGAATTACGGGCAATAGAGGATATATCTGTACCTGAACTCAATCAGTACTTAGCCAGATTTTATTTATCCGTCCGGTCTCGGAAAAATGAGGAGTATGAGCCAGACAGCCTGAAGTCAATACAGTCATCGATTAATAGGCACTTGATGGAAAAGAGTGGAATAAATATTCTTAAAGATAAGGAATTTCACCACAGTAGAGAGGTGTTATCCGCGAAAAGAAAGCACTTGAAGTCACAGGGACTGGGAAACAAAAAGATGAAAGCTGATCCATTCTCATCCTCTGAAATAGATATGCTATTTGAACAAAATCTCCTAGGAACAGGTAGGTTTATGCAATATTATCATGTGACTGTGCATGTACATAAAATGATAATGATATCAGCTTCAAAAATATATCTTTAAGTTTTAACAGAATAAGACATGTTAGGCAACATCAACATAGAATGTAGTTTGTCATACACGTTTCAAGACAGTGAACGCGTATATTTTTTTGTTGAAAATATGCTTTAGTCTTCTATATACATGTAAAGTGTCATTATTGATAATGAATGTAAACAACTTCTAGCTATACATAGTTAACGTAACGTTTTAATATTATCCTATAATCTGAACTGTCAATTCTTACTTTTAGGCAACCCTGAGGCACTACTTAATACCATATGGTTAAATAATACTTTGCACTTTGGTATGAGGGGAAGGAAGGAGCATACTGACATGTTATCTGGAGACATAAAAATGATGACAACAGCAAGTGAAGAGCAATATTTGGAATACAACGAAAGGCTGACTAAAACCAGGACAGGACACAGTGACAGTAGAGCATTTGCACCTAAAATGTTTGCAACACCAGGTAACTTTCTTTCGATTTATTAAAAATTAATATAAAATTGACAGTAAATGATAAATACAGAAACCACCACACAAGTATGCCTACAAAATTAACTCATTACATATATCATGTATATAACCTACATATACTTTTAAAAAGAATATATAGAAAAAACACACAAAATATCCAGAAATATCTAGCTATGCGCATCAAAGAACTCAAAATGGAAACATGAACAAATGAAAAGAATAGATATATAGCACTAAAGCTTATTCACCTTAAAATATTTTTTTTAAAATGTAGATATTGTTTCAATTTAATATGATGCATGTCCTTGATTATTTTCATTTTCTTAAAATAGATAATCCACGCTGTCCAGTGAATGCATTCAAGCAATATATTCGTCGCCGCCCTGAAGATGCTCTGACTCCAGACAGTCGCTTTTATCTAATTATATAAGTATTAAAAGGATGGTACAACCTGATGCCAGTGAAAATGCTAAACAAACATGGTTTACCATGCAGCCATTGGGTAAAAATACTCTAGGAGATTTAGCTAAAAAAATGTCTATGAAAGGTGGTCTTACAGGAAGAAAGGTTAACCATAGTGTTCGCAAAACTACAGTGTCCTCACTTCTTCACTCCAATGTGGAGGCTACTACCGTCATGCAGTTGACAGGCCATAAGAATGTTGCTTCCGTCAATGAGTATAGTTCAGCATCATTACAGCAACAGCAAACTATGTCAAATATCTTATCTGATATTGGTTTAGGAAGCCGGGGATTAATACCACAAGAACCAACTCCAAACACTAGCTTTGAGGCCAAATCTGCAGATTTTCCGGAGGATGATATGTTTGACAGTGTTGAATTAAATGAAGTTTGCCAAACAATAGAAAATTTTGAATCTGTAGAAAAAAATGTAAAAATAAACAGTGGAAAATGTTCTACATTTTCCATTCTTCCACAAGCTTCTATTTACAATGTTACAATAAACATTTACAACTCTGAAAAATAAGATTATTGTTATATATTTGTTTAATTATTCTCATCACTTTACTTTTTCACTGTGATACAAATTGTTAATGCACTGTGATACATTTTTTAAAAATTTTTCTTTATTCAAATGTTATTTTTGTTGAAAATAAAAAAAATTATTTGATATATTCCTTCATTTTTCTCCAGCATGAAAATATGTGATAAATAGATTATGACATGTCATTTTCCATATTGGCCCTGGTATCACAGCCCTCTGGCTTGATATGGGAGTCTAGGGCTGATACCATGGCCAATATGGAAAATGCCATGTAATAATCTATAAGTATGATTTGTATGGTAACCAATGAAACAAACACAACAATTAAACAATCTTTGCTTTTGTGTTTAACCTATACGTGCAAGAGCATTCGATAATTGTATACAAACAGCTTACTAGTATTTAAACCTTTGTGTTTTATGTCTGCTGTACATATACCTGAATATTTTATTGTATTTGTTCGTGTTTGGAATTGTAAAGATTGTTGTAAATATTGTTCTATTTGTTTTTGTTTTGTCATATTAAACAGCCCTCCAAGGCTTACGTTTGCATGTTGTTTTGTATATACTGACTATAAAAAACTTATTAAAGTCAATGTTCTAAAAGAAAATCATCTAATTACGTGCATTAAAAAAGGTACAATGACACCAGCCGAGAATTGTTTGATACGGTGTAGTTGATTTGCTTTTCTACATTTTACACAAGTATTCCCAATTCCAAACTACCAGACAAATTGAAAGAGTTAGTATTGGTTTGTTTCATAACAAAAGAATGGCGAACATAGAAACAAGTAAATTGTCTTTGGGAGGGATAATTCCTTCTTTTAAAGAATCACTCTGATTCATACAAATTATTTTCTAAAA
Organism: Mytilus edulis; assembly: GCA_019925275.1. Lineage (NCBI taxonomy): Eukaryota > Metazoa > Mollusca > Bivalvia > Mytilida > Mytilidae > Mytilus > Mytilus edulis. Next base: position 4,449,260 of record CM034349.1, read on the forward strand.
CTGACATTATCACGATGTTTGATTTCTTGATTGACATCATACGCTGTATTTGTTACGTTTGGAGAACGTGTTTTTCAACAGACTGTCGGAATTTTAAATATGTCCCTCTTCTTGCCGACTTGTTTCTCTATTATAATGAGGCTGACTTCATACGGGAACTCTTAAGAATATCCTTGAACTTTAAGTTCCGCTATATAAATGATGTTCTCTCACTAAATAATTCAAAATTTGGTGACTATGTTGAACAATCTATCTAATCGAACTAGAGATAAAGGATAAAACAGAAATAGTTAAGTGTCTGCCTCATATCTTGACTTCCATCTTGTCTAGAAATTGACAATCACGGTCGGTTGAAACCATCAGTGCCTGCATACGGAGTAAATGTCTCCAAATTGATACGATATTCCCAGGCGTGTATTTCCTATCATGATTTCCTTGATAGGGGGTTGCTGCTCACGAGTATGCTATTAAACCAAGATTCCAAATGGTGAAGTTGAAATCATCCCTTCGTAAATTTTTACGGACGCCATCACGAGTTGTTGGCCGTTATGGAACAACCGTTTCACAGCTAATACCGGATATGTTCCTTATGTCGTTAACTACAATCAACTTCATTTTTCAACACGAGTGTGATCTACCGAATAAGACTATTTACAAGGTTTGTAATAACATGAGCAACAAGTCGGGAGCCACATTTGGAGCAGGATCTGCTAACCCTTCCGGAGCACCTGAGATCGACCCCAGTGTTTGGTGGGGTTCGTGATGCTTAGTTTTTAGTTTTCGATTTTGTGTCTTGTGGACTATTATTTGTCTGTTTGTCATTTTATTCTTCAGCCATGGTGTTGTCAGTATATTTTCGATCTATGAGTTTTACTATCCCATTGGTATCTTTCGCCCCTCTTTTATTGCTTTTTTTAATGACTTATTCACTGAATTCACAAGGACAATACACAAATGGACGCGAAGAAAATAACATTCAATAGTTCAGTCTTGTAAGAGATTTTTATTTTCTCTTTTTATAAATTTCAATTCCCATGTGTATTGTCGTCAGAAAAGAAACATTACAGGGTTGATTATTCATGTAAAATATTGTTTTTTATATACTTCTGGGGACTATAGCTATTTTATAGAAATACATAAAATGGTATATTTTTAACAGATTAAATTCTTTGTTTGTACTGCGAAGACTTTTTCCTGTGTTATTTCTCTTCCCATGGATTTATCAATCAAGTCAGCCGCAACAAAAAATACCAAAAAGGATTACTAGACGTCACTTCATGATTTTAACAGCTCTATATGTTGTCGTCATGGGATACATTAACCGAATTATTCAATTCCAGTATGATGAGATTGACTTGGATTTAAAGTTATTTCCGTTTTGTAAAGTAGTATGTTTACATCAAGTTTGACATTGCACTTCTTACCAAGGTCAATCTATCTACAAAAGAACTTTGAAACTGTAAGAAATAAAACATTGACTAAACGAACTGCATGGTGAATTTGTAAAAAGGGTGCAGTCCATAAGAAATCTAACAACATATGTTATTAAACAACAAAGCAAATAGAAGTCAACAGTTACTAAAACAGAAACTTTCAAAAGAAAACAGTTGGTTAAAAATAGTTTTATAGCTGAACCTCCCATTTTGTCAATTATGTATTAATTCGTTATATTGATAAAATTGGGTGAGTAACGTCAACGGTTAATATGCAATTGTGACAATAATTGGGATGCAACCATGTACACCACACCCCACAGACATACAGCACAACTGACAACAAACTCTGTACACCACACACCACAGCCATACAGCACAACAGCCAAAACTATTTACACCACACACCACAAACATACAGCACAACTGATAACAAAACTCTGTATACCACACACCACAGACATACATCACAACTGACAACAAAACTCTGTACACCACACACCACAGACATACAGCACAACAGCCAAAACTCTGTACGCCACACACCATAGACATACAGCACAACTGACAACAAAACTCTGTACACCACACATCACAGACATACAGCACAACTGACAACAACAGCCAAAACCTCTGTACACCACACATCACAGACATACAGCACAACTGATTACAAAACTCTGTACACCACAGACCACAGACATACAGCACAACTGACAACAAAACTCTGTACACCACACACCACAGACATACAGCACAACTGACAACAAAAGTCAAACAAAATTTAAATCAAACGAATTAAGACGCCAACGAAAAGGTAATAGCAGTTGATCTGATAAAGACACCAGCAAAAAAGTAAGCTGACTACTACACTTTGGCATAGACAGCCGTTGAGATATAATCTAATGTATAATCTGATTAGTCCTCCAATCAAATATCGTATATTATACCGCATTCCCATTGTCAACGTGAACTTTTATATAATGCTTTAGTTCATGAAATGTTATCGCAAATGAATAGGAAAATTATTTTTCATAACAGCAATTTTATGGAAAAACAATTTTACAGGTTAAAATGTATTGTTCAATCCACAGTTGAAATATCGAAATAGCCTTAAAGGCAGTTCAAAAGTTTTCATTTTGTATGACGTAACGTTTAACCATCACGTTAATGTGCCAAAATTATTCATGAAGTTTAGCAGGATTTTATTTTAATATTTCATATAGATACCTTTTCAACATTTGTTTCTTTATGAAATGCAATAGATCAGTACAATTTATAAAAATGATTTGTTTTACGCACTAATCGTATGCTTTAATATGCATCAGAAAACACATTGCTCTGTTTGTTTACATGTTCTGATATTGTACGTTGCTAAGTATTGCCCAATCTCTTTAAAATCTTTATATAATAATCAAGATATCAAAACGATAGTAAATGAAGAAGACACAATAGGATATTATATATGATAAAACTCAACCAAAACAATCATTCTTGTACTTTTCGCTTTGATACTTGATTTCCCTTTGTGTTCACTTTGCTGCTACATCAGAAACTCTAAAAACACAAGCATCAATTCTTAGTTTTCACATTTTTAAATGTTTTTATAAACAAAAGTGACAAAAACGTAACATTCAAACATATCTTTTTTACAAATGATAAGTTAGTACTTGTTCTTTAGCGAACCTTAGAAATTAGGAGTTCAAATCATAAGCCCGAAATCTTTGTCGAGTTATATTATCAAATCATTGGAAACAAATTTCAATTCTGTTTTTTATATGATTACAGAGACTTTAATTGATTTAAACATATTTATTTATAGTGGATTTGGAAACAAGTTATTGTAACTTATATTAATCCCTTCCCACTTTGCGGGTACGAGTGCTGCCTTGTAGCGGCATTAGCCTGCTCTTTTTCGAAATCTACAAGGGTGTCTTTTACGTGCAAAGATTCAGCTATCTCATAACACGGTGTTCTATTGTTGCGTCTTTGCAATTTTCAATTATATATAAGTTCTTGTCAACTCTTTATCCTCCAGTTGTAATGAGAATGTTTACGTAAGCAATTTATTATCTGTAAATTGTGAGGTGATCGTTAATCTTCAAACGTAACTAAAAGAATATTTGTAGCACGCACATAGTGTTTAACAACGTTTTCCTTTTAGCAGAGTATTAGCGCTAAGTATCAATAAATAGCTACAGAACCATTTCTCATTTGTTTTGATTAGCATGTATTGAGGTATTGAGGAATGAATTGCATAATAGCATATATGCACTATTGATAGCATTTACCAGTATGTCATAAATGCGTTCCTTACTACATTCGTTTTTCATCAAACTTGATGTATGACCATGATTTTTTGCTGACGTCTCTATTTATGGATTTTACCAGAGATTTTTGACTGAAACATCAAACACACTTTACTTTCAAACTACAACATTAGTGTTTTGTGGTTCTGCCTTAAGGCATAGACACAATAGACTCCCGAATGATACTTTATTGTTTCGCTTGAATGTATAAATTTGACAAATTTGACAAAACTGCGCTGACTGTACTAATGGGAAATTGAAAAGTTTGAATATTAACTGAAACATCACATAACGAAACAAAAGAACGTACGAGAAAAACTACTACAGGGCAAAGATTGGAGTGCATTTGCAGCCGATTGCACGATGAATGAAAAAAATGCCAAATTGAAAAAACGAAGTGTATACACTCCTGCATCAATTGAGTTGATTGGAAACGAATCGAAAGAGATTAAAAAAAGTATTCGCCCACTACAGAACAATTCAAATATATAGATTCTTGAAGTTTGGATTATTTTTTCATATTCATATCGATGATCTCCAAAAATTCCATATTTGCGTTAAGTGAGATGTCGTAGGTAGGTTCTCTTCTATGTCCGGTCAATCAAGAAACGTTACAGCTCTTCCTAGTAATAATGACTTTCGCTAACCTTTTTAGCTCCAATATGATCACATAACTACTTCTTCTTCCTCGTCTTCTCTCCTTTGAATGAACTTCATGTATAGAAACACTCCATTTGGTAAAAACATATTGTCACAAAAAAGATTAGTGACCATGAAAGTAAGTTCGGTAAGTAGATATAGGAAGATGTGGTGTGAGTGCCAATGAGACAACTCTCCATACAAATAACCGGTAAGGTCCATTCATGGCCCCGATTATTACGTTCAATGTTTAAAATATAAAAAAAATTGTTAGGTTGACGAATAGACTTAGAAGAAAGTTCGAGGGAACTAATTTTGTAAAGGAATCATCTAAACGCGTTTAACTTTGCATCAAAATAGGCAAAACTTTTTAATTTCTGTAGAATTTGACGAAATTTCCGGATTTCAACCAAATACAGGCCAAGTAAAAATCGAGTTCAGGCTTTGACACACTAAATAATTAAATCAAATATATAGAATGTTATATTATCACTATCATACATGATGGGTTTTTTCGATGCATGCGTTTGATCCTTCCTGTACAAAAAATATATGTAAGTTTACCCGTTTTCATTGATATTTCGTTTGAAATCAAGATGAGTGCTACCTATGGAATTATGAAAAGAACGGAAGTACGTACATTTTCAGCATTTATATATTATATCTGTCTAGTCATTGCTTAAACAATGATTCTTTGCGATATGCTGGTCAATAAATCCTAATAATAGATTTTTGCTTTTCCTTTTTTATATTGAACAAAAGACAATAACTTTATTAACTTTTTAAACTTTTTTCAAACATACAAAAGATCACCGACTTTGTAAAGTGTTCTAACTTCAGGATCTCTTGCTATAACATAATGCATAAAATCTTAAAAGGATAAATGGATTACCCGCAAGACCTATGCAGTTACGTAATAGATATGTATTAAGGCCAAATAGCATCGTCCTCTAGGGAACATATTATATAACACTGATGTGTTTGTAACTTGTAATTAGGAAACGTTGAATTTAGTATCATACATTCGTTTGATATTCAATTTAATTCCCTATTAATTCTATACGAGGCATTGATCAATTACGTAATGTTTTAAATAGAACAAAATCAGACTTTTAGCACTTTTGTTGGCTGTGTCTCCAATATTTTATAGGATTAACTAAAATACCTTCTTATATATACAAATGTATTGACGTGAATTTAGTTCTTCGTTTCGAATTCCCCTGTTGGTTTTTGCGTTATATTTTTTTTTCTGATTGCGTAAAAATTACAACTAGGTTGACACAAAATGTTTGTAATTATCCGAAGAAGAAATTTTAGAGTTGAAACAATAGATTTAAAGACCAGAAAAGCTATAATATCTGTAAATTTTACAGCTTCTGTACAAATCAAGCAACAAACAACGTCAGGTTGTACACAATTCTAATAATGGTTTTTTTTTCAACCTTTGAAACTAAAAGTAAAAAAAAAATAAACTAACAGTTATTATAGTATCTATTTTTTAGTGTGAACATTTCTTTGAATTCTTTAGTAATAACTAAACGCATATCTCCGTTATTCAATCCAAAATAAACACAGCTTACAGATTTCAGTTTTCTATGATTAGTTTTTTTTTACGTTTGAGTTTGTATGTCCTATTCGTATTATTCGCTTCACTTTTATAAATGGACGAGTTCCATTTTAATGTGTATTGTTTCAGAACACGGGAATAAGTGAGTAATTCAACTGGTTGTAATATTGTAAGTAGGCATGTTTAGTTCCTTTGAAGAACATATGCGTAGTCAGGCGTAAGCAATTGTCCGTAATATGTACTTCTTTAAATAAGTGACATCGAATTCTGGTGTAGTGATTTTTAAATCAGAACCGGATACATTTGTATTATAAACAACTGATAAATAAAACATTAAATTTTGTGTTTTAGGATTGGTTTATATCAAGTTGAATGATTTATTGTATTTACTCGTGTTATTATGGGTAAATTTTGTTTTAATTATTGTTGTTTTGTCATTTTTTAACGCCTTTCAAGGCTAACGTATGCAAGTTGTCTTGTATACAATGACTATCAATACAGTTTTTATCTTATGTGAAGAAAGATAACAAAGGGACAATCCAACTCACAAATCGAAAACAAACTGACAACGCCATGGCTAAAAATGAAAAAGATAAACAGACAAACAATAGTACACATGACACATCATAGAAAACTAAAGAATAAGCAACATGAACCCCACCAAAAACTAGGGGTGATCTCAGGTGTTCCGGAAGGATAAGCAGATCTGCTCCACATGTGGCACCTCTCGTTGCTTATATGATCACAAATCCGGTAAAAAGTCTAATTCGGTAGGTCACATTCTTGAAAAGGAAGGGGGTTGTAGTTAAGCCCCAATCACACAAGACCACAATCGCACCATGCTCGACGCGATCTAAAACAAATTCAGATCGTTGTGAGGTTGCAGTATGAGCGGCATAAATTGTAAATTTTCTTTGCTTTCACGATGCTACTACGTCCTCATCACGGTTTTTACAACGATCCCGCTATGATTACACCACGTTCTTCCAGTACTAATTCTGTGACTTCACTACGCTTATCAAGATCTTTCTACGCTCGTCACGTTCTCACTACGACCATACCACGAGTGATCCGATTGCAACACGATCTTACCACGCTTCTACTGCGATTATAGCACGTTCTTACAACTATTATACTACGTTCATACATACCGCGATCTTACTTCGTTCTCAGCAATTACGTCAACATCGTGTTCCATATCAATACAATTCGATTCCTTTTATTTCTGATTAATACGTAGATTTCTCGGAAACAATACAGTCATGTCACCAAAATCTGCTGATCCAGCAGATATGTCGGCCCGACCAATCCAACCTAAATTACAACCTATTGATAGTCTAAAAAGCTCAAATGACGATATTTTAGTGAAAGATCGCAGAGATGACACAGACTTGTCAATGGATATAGAAGATCTGATATGAGTGTCAATGAGACAACTCTCCATTCAAGAAACAATTTATAACAATAAACCATTATAGGTCAAAGTATGATCTTCAGCACGGAGCCTTGGCCCACATCGTACAGCAAGCTATAAAGGGCCACACAAGTAACTAGTGTAAAACCATTCAAACGAGAAAACAAACGGTCTAATCTATATAAAAACGAGAAGCATGATTGAGCCGTTAGATAAAATGGATAAGAAGTCCTAATCACATACAGACAATCAAAACCTGGAGATATTTAATATATTTTATGTGAAAATGACAATGAGAATGATGGTCGTAGTATGAACGTAGTCAGGTCGTAAGGAGAGCGTGACCAGGACGGCAGGGGCGTGCTAGAATCGTACTATGGTCTTGAACAGTGTGGTGTAAACGTGGTATAGACTTAGTGGAAGCGTAGTTGGGTCGCGATGAGAACGTGATTGTCGTAGCGAGGTCGTAATAACGTCGCTGTGTGATCGTAGCGAAGTCCCTCCGAATAGAATCGCTACGTTCTCGCTACGATGGTACAACGACCTTCGCGATCTTACCACGACCTTAGTGCGCTCTTACTACGCTTCTACTACGACAGGATTTCGCCACGACCGCACCACGATTGTTTTGAACAGGTTCAAAGTTGAATACGCTCATCACGATCTTGAAGACCTCACCACGACCTTGATACGACCTTACTGCGATCTACACGATCGTACTACGATCATCAAAATTTGCATTTTTTTCACTGATCGTAGTGCGAACGTGGCCTAGTGGGACTGCGGTATTACGACGTAAGGAACATATCCGATATCATTTGTGAAACGGTTATTCCATAACGGTTAACCAACTCGTGATGGCGTCCGTAAAATTTACGAAGGGATGATTTCAACTTTACCATTTGGAACTCTTGGTTTAATAGCTTCCTTGTGAGCAGCAACCCTCTATCAAGAAAATCATGATAGGAAATGCAGGTCAGTTCCCTTGATCCATGGATTAATTTTATTTGTTTCATATAAATCAAAACAAAATTAAAATTAATATGGTTAATGTCATCTGAGGATAATGTTATAATTAAAAAAGTAAGTTTATTATTGTGTACTTTATTCAAAGAGAGAAAATCAATTCTAGATACAGTTTAGTCACCGGTAGTTTGTCCATCTATATTTTATTGTTAAACTATATATATGTATATATCAATTATTTCGATGAAAAAGACTTTGTTTAATTGTTAAATAATCAATGTAATCAATATGTAATCACTTGTATGAAATTGAACTTAATTGTACTGCTCAAATTATTGGGCGTCATAATTGACAATAAAAAAACTTTTTATTGTATTGTATTGTATAAATTATCGAATTGTTATACTTAAACTACGTGTTATGATATATGTTTAACAGTTTGGTTGTTTTACTGTAATGTATTTTATGGAGTTTTTTGCTTTTCGTTAGTACTTTTTCTATGGAAATCATAACCATGAAAGCAACAATAAGTTGTAAATATCCCTTTAAAAATTAACGGATGCCATCACCAGTTGGTTAACGATTATTGATTATCAGCATCGCATATGAAAATGAATATGTTCTTATTCTCGACCGTGACACACCTGATTACTTTTTACCGGATTGGTACTTATATGATCAACTCAACGGGTGCAACTTTTGAAGTAGAGTAGTATCTTCTCACCCTTGGATAGCACCTTACACTACCCACTGTTTTTGAATGGGTTCGAGCTACTCAGTCTCCGTTTTACATGTTGTATTTGTATACCGTCGTTTTCTGTTTTGCCATGCCATTGTCTGTTTGTTTTTGAAAGGAGAGTTTTATTATCCTCTAAGTATCTTTGCCATTGTCTGTTTGTTTTTAAAAGGTGAGTTTTATTATTCTCTAGGTATCTTTCCCCTCTCTGTTAATAAAACAAAACATAAATGCCAAGTAACATAGGCATGATATGCAGTTTCAATAAGAATAAAAAAAGAAAAAAGAAAAATAACTGATTAGTTTATAATGCACGAAACAAAACGCACATCTTGCGGTCAAAAAATAAGCTGAGTAGAGTTAGTGAGTTACTATATCAAATTATTTGAAACAAAATCAAATTTTGTTTTTGATAAAATCGCAGAAATTGATTAAATATCTATATGTTTTGGAGTTTAGTATGACGTCAAATTTCATTAAACTAGTACACATTTTTATTTAGGGAACAGGTGAGACTCATTGGTGTCATTCGGCTGTTATCTACTCTTCGGTATGGTTGTTTTCTCGTTGACCTATTCCCCATTTACATTCTCAATCTTATTATTACATTTACGAACCTTGTCAATTTTTTATAAGAAATTATTTTCATGCTTATCATAAAAATCGTCGTTGCAACATAAATTTGAACTAACACTATTTTTAACATTTTTCTACAAGAATTATTCATTTTCATTTAAAATTTATATGGCTTACTTAACATTTCACTTCAATAATAGTTGTTTACATTTCCGATGTTTATAAATTAATACATTTAAAAGCCAATTGTATCTAGCGTTTACAAGTTTTTCCAGTATAGTAATTTTCCATCATATTTTAATATTTGCAATTATATTAAACTATTGTATTTGTAGCGTCTTTGAATGTTTCAATTTGTTCAAAATTAATGTCAACACCTTATACATGCACTCCTCTGGTAATGATAATTCTTACTTCATATATTTCTCATCTGTAAGTTTTGAAGTGATTGCTAATCTAGAAAAGTAATTAAAAGAATATAGGTAACACGATCATAGTGTTTAACAACGTTTGCTTTTTGACAGAGTATTTGCACTTAGAATAAATAAGCTACCATAAAACCAGTTCTCATTTGTTTTGATTAGCATTTTTTCAGGACGAAATTGCATAATAGCATTTGTGTTCTATTGATAAAGTATATGTCATAAGCTGCGTTTTTCATTTCATTACTTCATCAAACGTGATTTACTACCATGAATGTTTGCTTACGTCTCAATTTATGGATTGAACATTTTTATCCGTTGTGACTGCCACTTTCACTTTACTTCTTTGTAACAGTGTTTGTAATTTATCATGCGTTTAAACCCGCCGCATATGTTTGCACCTGTCCTTAGTCAGGAACCTAGTGTTAAGTAGTTGTGGTACATGAGTGTGTCTCGTATCTCATCTTTTATATATATCAGACCGTTGGTTTTCCTGTTTTAATCTTTTTACACCAGTCATTTTGTTATCTTTAAAGGTTGCTGTTTGGTGTGAGCCAAGAATGAGTGTGAAGGCCGTACTATTACCTATAATGGTTTACTTTTATTCACATCATGGCTTGAATGGAGAGTTGGCTCATTGGCACTAATACCTTGCGAAGATGCAACAAAAGGAAGTACATACAACCTGACAAAATGAAACTTATCAAACAACATAATTATGGAGAGTATGATTAGGTCTGCATAGACGAATTCTGATAGTTATGTCGTAAATGTAGGCAGAACTGATTTTTATTGATCATTAGAAGCCCAAATAATTGCTTTCATTTACAATGAATAGTTTTATTATAGTATCAAAACGTCCTTTGCAAGTCATTTATTTAAGTATATACCGTACATATCTTGCAACAAAATTTCCGTTTGTAGCTGATTATTTCATAAATTTCGTACTTTATGAGAAAAATGTAGTCATTGGGTAAACTTGGTATGCGTTTGATGGTTTGGTGTCAATCAACTGATTTAAAGTACACAAAACTGTGTTATTCGGGTATCGAACTAATCGACTATGAAAATCTACTAACAATAATGCCTTGTTTTTTTTCTGTATTGTAATTTCGAACTTATTTTTTACTTTATTTTTAAAATTTCTATTTCGTAGACAATACGGTAGTACTAAACATTACTCCTGGCATCTATGATGAATTTATATATTTTTAATATTTTGTTTTGTGTCTGTTTCCTGATGTTGTATAGTATCCTGCAATGCCATTTTTATTTTAAAGCACAACATAATTAAATGTTCAATTTGAGTAGGTCTTCATTTATTTCTTCATTACTAGTAGTTTACCAGATACTCCATCTGCTAGTTTTCAAAAGCGCTCTAGTTCAGGATTTTGTGTTAAACACCAGGGTATCGCGATTTTTTTTTAAATACAAGGTGTTATACCAAAACAAAAGTGTACAAAAGAGGTTTAAAAACGTCCCTTTCAATGGTCCCCTAATTTAGTAATCATAACTTAATCATTTTCTATTTAAACAATTTAATATAAAGCGATTAAAAAAATATAAGAATAGGTATAAACAACCAAAACAGATATAAAACTATCATATTAGATGCAACACTGAAGATATTTTGTTTAAAAAAAACGTTTATTTACAAACAGTCCGATTGATGTGGTAATAAATAAGGCATATTTTCTCATTTCATAAAGGAATTCGTACTACAATTACCCGTATTTGTGAATTAAACTTCAGAATTGACAAGTATGCAATGTTTAAACTTTTTGCAGTATTTATGTATCGTCTAAAATATGAATTATTAAACAAAACATATGTACGTGCAAATACTAGTGAAATACCGGAAATCATCCGAATTCTGTATTCGATTGGTAACGTTGGTAGTTAAAAGCACATGAAAGAGCTTCAATATCATCAAAATGTCGATATTTGGCAGGAATGGTTAACCCTGAAACATCGGCACAAAACGAACTTGGGAAACCTCGAATGAAGCGAGATGAAACTGACGTTTTTCATTGGTTCAGACACTGCAAAACTTGACAGTTCCACGTGAAACATCTGAGCAGTTATCTGGCTTGTCCTCGGGTACTTTTGCTTCTTCGAAATTAATGTGCGACATTTTAAACGCGTATGAAAAAAAGGAAAATTGGCATCAGAAAATTTCATTACTGAACGGCTTATTCAAAAGTCAACTGATATTTTTTAACCAATGAAAAGACAGTCATTGCTTAAATTTTTAACAAAAGAAATAAAAAGTTAGCAGTTAATGGTTGATAAGAACAACAAAAAAATGAAAGCAGATAGAAATCTTTTTGGTCGCCTGTTTGTCATAGCCCAGACAAGTCAGCTAGATATGCGAGTAGTACTCCAGTTTGAATTAGGTCCTCTTCCATGGTTCTTTCAAACAGGTTGATGGCACACCTATAAAGACAAATGAATCTGTCCTTGGTAGTTTTTTTAGAAAAGGACTTTGAACAGATGCAAGCCATTCCTGATGGAAACATGTGGATATTTGATGACATGGCAGTCATTCAATCCATTAATAGGATTTCAAGTACTTTTTTCTGATTTGGCAATTGTTGTTTTAAAAACCATTCTTTTAGTCTCAAAAAGAGCTCCGAGCATAGACTTTGTCACTGATCTGTATCCCATAATATCATTTAAAAAATTACAACGGGATTGCAGGTCCTTGGGAGGGCAAATCATTACGATTATTTCTAGCTATTGCAATCGTGTCCTCGGCAATGGAAGAAATTTTTGTCAGTTGGTAGAAACAAAGATGCTCTTGTTGAATTCTTTGTTTCGGAATTGAGTAAAAAAATCCTATAAATTTACACTTAAATGTATTGATTTATTTGTATCTCATGGAAGTATGTTCCACAAAATATATGTTGAACATGAAATAGTGACAAGTGAAAAATGCGCTGAGCTTCTAAGCAAACAGGAAGTAGCCGACAAAGAAATGTTTCTTCATGAAAAAAACACGCATGAAAAAATATGCCCAAATGCCCTTTTTAGACCGGTCAGTCCCAAAATTTAGCTATACTCAAGCGTTAACATTTTGTCATCATTTGAAGAAGTAATGATGCTTATTATAAAAATCAATTCAAATACCAGTGAAACATAACCTTATCTAGCATATACAGAGTAAAAAAGTTGTGATATTTTTGTAGAAATTTTGGGACATTGAGCCTTTTCAAGTAGATGAAGCTGTAAAATCTAAAAAAGGCGTAAAATAAAATTTTAGAGTTAGATTGTTTTTTTCTCTTGACTATCATAACATGTGTGTAACATTTCATTTCATTTAGTTGACATGTCATGTGGACCCACTTATAAGCATTTGCATGGTTCTATCAAAGACTGGGTGTTAAAAATACATCACAGACATGCATACTGCACAACTGAAAAATAATTTCCAACAAACAATCACATCAAACTATTGAGACGCCAACAAAAAATGGTATTTCAGTTGATAGTAAATATGACAAAGCAGCAACAAATATTTTGAAATTAATATTACACACAGCAAAAGGGTACAAATTAAGTAAACTATAAAATTTTATACAAGTGCAATTTTATTTAAAACAATTCTGGAGTACACGAACCAGAAATGGTCCATATAAAACTGGCATTTTCTATCATAATTGCCTTGATAGAAGTTTTGCTGCTTTCAATGACACTTGTAAACCAAAATTCAGTGGTTAAGATAATATCCATTCACAAATGTACGGATGCTCTCACCAGTTGTTTAACGATTATAGATTTTCAGCATGACATATGAAAACGAATATGTTCTCATTCTCGAATGTGACATACCTAATTACTTATTATGATTTAAGCAACTTAACGGGTGCAACTTTTGGAGTGGCACAGTATCTCTCAACCATCGACAGCACCTTACAGTACCCCCTGTTTTGGTTTGTTAGTGCTAATCAGTCTTCCGTTTTATATGTTATCTACTCTTTGGTCGGGTTGTTGTCTCTTTGACATAATCCCCATTTTCATTCTCAATCGAATTATACTACATTTACGCACCTAGCCAAATGTTTGTAAGAAATTATTTTGAATTCACACAATTTTTTTTAAATAATTCCTACAAGAATCGTTCATATTTTTTTTTAAATTTATATGGCTAACTAAACATTTCACTTGATTAATAGTTGTTTATATTTCCGATGTTTAACTATAAATTAATGCATTTAAAAGTCTTTTTTTTCAGCTTTTACAAGTTTTTTCAGTATAGGTATTTCAATCATATTTTAATATTTGCAATTATATTAAACTATTGTAGCGTCTTTGAATGTTTCAATTTGTTCAAAATGTAGGTTGACTCGTTATACATGCGCCCCGCTTGTAATGAAAATTCTTACGTAATAGATTTACCATCTGTAAGTTGTGAAGTGATTGTTAATCTAGAAAAGTACGATTATAGTGTTTAACAAAGTTTGCTTTTTGACAGAGTATTTGCACTTAGAATCAATAAACTACCATAGAACCAATTCTCATTTGATCTGATAAGCATCTTTTCAGGACAAAATTGCATAACAGTATATATGTTCTATTAATAGCGTATATGTCATAAACTGCGTTTTTTACTTCATCATTTTTTCATCAAACATGATTTACTACCATGAATTTTTGCTTTCGTCTCAATTTATGGATTGAGCATTTTCATCATATGATATCTAGAATTTGTCTCATCAAACACAATATACTTTCAAATCAAAACTATTAGTATTTTTAGTACTGCTTAAAGGCATAGACAAAATCAAGAATGATACTTTATTGTTTCGCTTAAAGCTACAAATTCGACAAACCGCAGTGACTGTACTAATGGGAAATTGACATGTTTGAAAATCAACTGAGAGATCACAGACCGAAACATATTAACATACTATCACAGGCTTTCAGCAAATAGGCAGCATAGTGCACTCAGAATGAAGAATATACCAAACTGACAAAAACGAAGTTTAAACACTCGTGTGTCAATCGTATAGTTTTTTAATGAATCAAAAAAGATAAAAAAGAAAAAAAAGAAGAAAGTGTGTGTCCAGTACTGAACACGTCAAAGATGTACAGTTTAAAAGTTTGATTTTTTTTAATTCATATTCATATTAATTATCTCAAAAATACCGTTTTTGCGTTCGGTGAGATAAGTCGTAGGTTTTCATCTAGGTCTGGTAGATCAAAAAACGTTCCAACTCTCTCTGGTAAAATATGGCTGATTAATTTTATAATTTTTGATACCCTTTAAAAGTACATATCACCTTGAAACTTTTGGTCTCATTACCTTGTGTTTTGAGCAATCCTGAATTTTTTTAAACATCCAAAAAATCACCGACTTTGTCATATGTTCTTTTTCTGGATCTCTTGCTATTACATAAGATATCACACATTACAAGGATGAATGGATTACTTGCAAGACTTCTGCTGTTACGTAATAGACATTTATTAAGGCTCAATAGTATCGTCCTCTAGGGAACAATTTGTATTATACTGATTTATTTGTAACTTATAATTATGAAACGTTGAATTTAGAATCTTACATTTGTTTTGTATACAATTAAATTCCCTAGAAATGCTATTCAAGGCATTGATCAATTACGTAATGTTGTAAATAGATACATAACCAGACTTTTATTCTTTTCGCAATTCTTTCGTTCATTTTGATTATTTTAAAACACGGGAATAATTGATTAAATCTGGTAATTTTATTGTAAGTACGCACGGTAAGTTCCCTTGAAGAGCAGATACTTAGTCAGCCGTAAGCGATTGAGCTTAATTGTACTGCTTTTATTACTTGATAGCGAACCAAGGGGTGTGATTTTTAAAGCAGAACCGGTTTCATTCATGATTTTCTATAAATGCAAGCATGCTTATGTGTAGATAATATTTATCAAACTTCTTATTTTTGTTATATTATTGATCTGCGATGAACGATACAACA
The DNA here is from genome assembly GCA_019925275.1 of Mytilus edulis. Classification (NCBI taxonomy): domain Eukaryota; kingdom Metazoa; phylum Mollusca; class Bivalvia; order Mytilida; family Mytilidae; genus Mytilus; species Mytilus edulis. Next base: position 4,465,284 of record CM034349.1, read on the forward strand.
TTCAGCCTACAACCAGTACGGGTTATTCAATTCAAGAACAATTCACCTGAAGGAAAGCTAATCAAAGAGCTGAATAGCTCTGAGGGGAAAGACGGCCCTGGTTTCCATATTATTTTTTTTTGGGGGGGGGGGGGGGAGAGGGTAAGAATGAAAAAAAGAACAGGTTGACAATATTGAAATCAATTGTTGTTTAATGTAATTTCCTTTCCTTAGTTTTTGATTCAATTTGAAGAATTGGAAGAGATCTGCATCTTCTAATTCTAAACATTCGGTTAAAGTTGATAGTTAATTATCAAAAATTCAACTGAATTCTGTCATTTAACAACAACTACAATTTTTTGAAATCTTAGTTGTGTACCACTGAACTGCAAGCTAGGATGATTTTTCCATTTTTGTGACAGTACTCTTAAGTTTTTATTGTTTTCTTAAGAAAGCTAGGACTAAAAATATGTATGTTGATGTTTGAATCATCTACAGCAAACAAAATTATGTTTAAATCTAACAAATAGCAATTTTTAATTAGTGCACGATCTCTGAGAATGATTTGAATAACCAGTGAAGGATATATTTGCTTCTGCGTAGTGTGGCATCCCAACAATGAAGTCACTACAATATAATGTAGGTTGGATATATTTAGAATATCTCGTCATACTGATTTTTCCGGATTGTAAAAGAAACGTAAATATTGTAAAGGAGAGCTCAAGATACGATAAGGGAAATGTGTAAAAATAGTGTTTAAAGTCAATCTATTCATTTGTGTGTTTCCTTCTCATCAATCTCAGTAAGATTTGTTGGGGGGTTTTCCACACTATAAAAACAAAATGAATGATGTGAGGGGATGTCACTCTGGTCAACTCCATAGGGGATTGACGGCTTGAAGCCGTCTTTTCCCAATTACATAAAGTAAAAATCATTTTGCCAAATGACGAAACTGCATAGAATATCAATTGTCACTTCAGCTAAAGAAAATTAGCATCAATCCAAAAATCATTTATTTGTCTAAAGGGTCATTAAACGAGGAGCTATTTGAATGTAACCATTGTTTATTCATACACATTTTTTATATAGATAAAATGAATAAAGATTAAATACCTAATTGTTCAGTTATGAAGGTGAATACTTGTAATGACACCCTACCCTCTTAACAATAACACATATTCTTAACTTGCAATGTAATTTGATTTTTGTGTTATCTCAATCACTCAAGTTTGTTTCGGCAGTGGTTGCACGGTTTTTAACTTAAGATATGGAACGAATGAATCATTTTTATCAATCAAAACTATCAATTTTCTCAGCGGCGAACAAAGCAAAATCAAAGATCTGTTGCGGCTGCAACTGGTACTTTTCTTCTTTTTATCAGCGGAATTGAACTTGTACATCCTTTAAATAAATATAGCAAACAATAGAAATATCGGGGCGAATTCAAAAAGGAGAAGAACGAAAAGCAAACACTTTCCACCTAAGCAACAACTAAAAACAACTGCCATATTCCTTACTGGGTAGAGGCATTTTCAGAAAAAAATGATGCATAAAATCTTATTTTATAGCTAGCTGATCCTCTAATTTGTCAGAAATTGTTTGTTGTTCTCTAATTGCGTAAAACATAATAGTTTAATATCATATTGATTGATAATGAGTGTTTAAGTATTACCGTCATTGTTTATAAATTTATAACAATTTTTGGAAATTAAATTCAGTTAAGTTGTTTTGATATTATTAGTCTGTATGCACGAAACGCGCGTCTGGCATACTAAATCACAAGCATGTGGATTTTCGTCGAAACTTAAAATTTGAATTCACAACTTTTCACAACTACTGCCTCAAAGAATTATTAATTGTCATTATAAATCTATATGTCTCACTCAACATTGCACTTGAATGACATTTGTTTATATTTCCGATGTTTTTATAATAGATATAAGAAGATGTGGTATGAGTGTCAATAAGACAACTCTCTATCCAACTAACCTTATGTAAAAGTAGGCCATTTCAGATCAAAGTATGGTCTCGAATACGGCGCCTTGGATCACAACGAACAGCGAGCAATAAAGGGCTCCAAACTTTATTAGTGTAAAACCATTCAAACTGTTATAACAACGGTCTAATCTCAATAAAAAAAGAAAAACGAGAAACACTATGGAACCACATCAACAAACAACAACTTCTGAACAACTAATTCCTGACTTAGAACAGGTGAAAAATAAAGGCAACAATAGTACACGGCTGTTCGAAACTCATAAATCGATAGAAAATAACCAAATCTGGGTTACAAACTAAAACTGAGTAAAACGCATTAAATATAAGAAGTTAGCAACGACACAACATTGAAATGTAACACACAGAGAAACGAACTAAGCATTAGACAACATCCGATGAGGATAACAAACATAAGATCAAAACTAAATACATGAATTTGGGAAAGAAAAGCACCTTGACACGTCTTATAGCAATGCGAATTTACACTCAAATATAAATGGAAACAAACGACACAACAGAAACACAACGTTAAAATGTAACACAAACAGAAACGAACTATAATATAACAATGGCCATATAACCGACTTGGTACAGGACATTTTTTTATGGTGGGTTGAACCTGGTTTTGTGGCATGCCAAACCTCCCGCTTTAATGGCAATGTTAAATATAACATTAAAATGACAACATAACATTACAGGACTACAATACAAATGAATAGGAGAACATATTGGACAAACAAAAACGCGGGTTTAAACGGTTTATGATACATTTATATAGTTAAAGGCCAATTGTATCATGCTTTAAAACAATTTCCAAAAAGTTATTTCCATCGTATTTCATAGTTTTTAACAGCGCAGTATATTGTTGTGTCTTCGAAATTTTCAATACGTCAATTCAATACACATGTTCTTCCGTTGTTATGTAGTTATTACGTAAGAGATTTATCATCTGTCAATTATGAAGTGATTGTTATTCTCGAAAAGTAATTAAAAGAATATATGTAACACGAACATAAATTTAACAACGTTTGCTTTTTTAGCAGAATCTGTTCACTAAGTATCTATACCTAACTACAGAACTATTTCTCATTTGTTTTCATTAGTATGTATTGAGGACGGAATTGCATAACATCATGCATGTACTATACTAAAGTATATTTCATAAACTGCGTTCTTTACTTCATTCGTTTTTCATCCATCTTGATTTACTACCATGAACTTTTGTTTTTGTCACAATTTATCATGAGGTTTTAAAATGTCTTGTATATATTGAATTGTCTAATCAAAAGCAATATACTTTCGATTCCTAAATATTTTTTCATTTGCTTCGCTTTAAGTCATAGAGTTGTCTCATTGGCACACATACCACATCTATAGACACATCTAGAATTATAATTTATTGTTTCGCTTGAAATTACAAATTTGAATTACAAAGCTGACAGTACTAAATGGAAAATTGAAATGTTGGATTATTAACTGAGGCATCACAGAACGAATCAGAATAACATACGATAAAACATATCACATATAAAAAAAGAAGATGTTTGCCAATGAGACAACTCTCCACATGAGACTATAGTGACACAGAAATTAACAACTGTAGGTCACGGTACGGCCTTCAACAATGAGAAAAGCGAAAACCGCATAGCCATGTTCAGATTGAATCATATAAGCAGGAAATTACATTCAGAATGAAGAAAATAAAAAAATTGTCAAAACGATTGTAAACGCAAATAGGGGAAGGAGACATAGAAAATATGTGTAATGTGTAGTGTTAACCATTTGTAATCTAATCTGCATCGTCCATTCTAAAAATATAGTTTCTAGAAGTTTTGTAATTTTTGTTTTTTCGTTCCCTTGTCTTCATGATCTCAATAATACAATGTCTGTGTCATGTGAGAAAGGTCGTAGTTTCTGAACGATTACAGCTTCCTGGCCGTTCAATTGTATGATTGTTGTTATCCTACTAATGACCACCATGAAAAAATAACTACTACCTTTTCGTCGGCGTCTCCCTTTTGACATTTTAACCTATTATGTCTGATTGTTGTTTTCACGCATCGTTGTCAATACAATTAAAATGTACTATAAAACCCGGTTCAATCCGCCATTTTTCTGCATAAATTGTTCTATATGCATATGTTTGCCAAATACAGCTACGGTAATCTATTCATGAGGTAGGAAAGCCTTTAAGTTAGTATTTCAAAAATTCTGATGTTTTTGTAAACAGTTAATTTATAATTATGACTATTTCAAAGATAATTCATGTCAACACAGAAGTTCCAAGTGTTATCCAGTCTACGTGACCTGTGAATACTGTGTAAAGATTCAAACCTCATCTTTGAAATTTTGGCTGAGTGTGATCCAGTATATGTGCACTGTACAGATTGTGTAAAGATACAAATCTTATCTGTATAACCGTGTATCATTTTGTGTGTTGAACGTTCGTGATTTTTTTTTAACACTTTAAAAACGTCTAATGATCTTTTTTCTGGATCTCTTGTTATAACATTAAATATATAATCTAAAACGATGTAAGTAGATTATTCGCTAGACCTAGCAATAAGTCGACACTTACGTAACAGATATTTATTAAGTAGATTATACGCTAGACCTAGCAATAAGTTGACACTTACGTAACATATAGTTATTAAGGTATTATAGTATCGTTCTTTATGGAACATATTATTTAATACTGATGAAGTTGTAACTTGTAATTATGAATGGTTGAATAAAGCATTTTACATTCATTTTGTATTCAAAAACATTCCCTAGAAATGCTATTTAAGACATTGATAAATTACCTAATGTTTTAAATAGATACACAGCTAGACTCTTAGCACTGTTTATTCTTTTGTCTATACCGCGTTATTGGCTCAAAATAGGATGTACGGTGACCTATTGTTGATTAATTTCTGTATCATTCGGTGTCTTGGGAATTGTTTTCTCATTGCTAATCATGCCACGTCATCTATTTTATATCCAAAATATTTAACGACATAAGGTTTAATACGTGATGATATGTAATGACATAACTATGACCTACCTTTTGAATTCCCCTGTTGGTGTTTGTTTTATGTTTATTTATTTTTTTCGATTGCGTAATTGTTATCCTCAAACTGACATAAAACGTTTATTATTATTCGCCGAAGATATGAAGTTTGTAAAAATCAAGCAATAAACAAAGTCATTTGGCAAATATTATTGGTCATGGGGATGTTTTCAGTGAAGACTTAATCTGGTCATATATTGTAACCTTTTGGGAATATATAAATTTATTTACCTATTTCAAAGACTTGCATAAGTCAAGTAATAACACAAAAAACAAATTGTTTAGTACCTAAGCAAACTTCTAAGATTTTCGCTGCTTTTTTTGCTTCATAGGTGCATTTTTGGTACTGTGACTATAAATGTTTTAAATACATAAAATGTATAAAGTCAACTGAAGTATACCGGTGTACAAAAGTCTTTAATCGATTGAGAGCAAAAACAAAGCCGGGTTACACACTTGATTGACAATCACATTGTTTTGTTATAAATAGCTGTTATGACACAATAGTCTATTGCCATGCACAATAATGTGACTGCCACTTTCACTTTACTTCTTTTTAACAGTGTTTGTAATTTATCCTGCGTTTATACCCGCCGCATATGTTTGCACCTGTCCTTAGTCAGGAACCTAGTGTTAAATTGTTGTGGTACATGAGTGTTTCTCGTTTCTCATCTTTTATATATATCAGACCGTTGGTTTTCCTGTTTTAATCTTTTTACAACAGTCATTTTGTTATCTTTAAAGGTTGCTGTTTGGTGTGAGACAAGAATGAGTGTTAAGGCCGTACTTTTACCTATAATGGTTTACTTTTATTCTAAATTATGGCTTGAATGGAGAGTTGGCTCATTGGCACTAATACCTTGCGAAGATGCAACAAAAGGAAGTACATACAACCTGACAAAATGAAACTTATCCAACAACGGAACAAACTTATTACTTTGTACAGATGATGTGTTGGGTACATTCTTGTTCTATCTATAGCTAAACCTCCCACAGTTCTGTGACAGCTGTGTGTACTTCTGATATGTCAAAAATATTCCATTGTTATGCAAGATAATTTGAATCTGTATCAGGTCGTGTCATGATTATGGAGAGAATGATTAGGTCTGCATAGACGAATTCTGATAATTATGTGGTAAATGTAGGCAGAACGAATTTTTATTGATCTTTAGAAGCCCAAGTAATTGCTTTTATTTACAATGAATAGTTTTATAATAGCATCAAAACGCCCTTTGCAAGTCATTTATTTAAGTATATACCGTACATATCTTGCAACAACATTTCCGTTTGTAGCTGATTATTTCATAAATTTCGTACTTTATGAGAAAAATGTAGTCATTGGGTAAACATGGTGTGCGTTTGATGGTTTGGTGTCAATCAACTGATTTAAAGTACACAAAACTGTGTTATTCGGGTATCAAACTTATCGACTATGAAAATCTACTAACAATAATGCCTTGTTTATTTCTGTATTGTAATTTCGAACTTATTTTTTTACTTTTTTTTTTAAATTTCTATTTCGTAGACAATACGGTAGTACTTAAACATTACTCCTGGCATCTATGATGAATTTATCTATTTTTAATATTTTGTTTTATGTCTGTTTCCTGATTTTGTATAGTATCCTGCAATGACATTTTTATTTTTAAGCACAACATAATTAAATGTTCAATTTGAGTATGTCAACATTTATTTCTTCATTACTAGTAGTTTACCAGCTACCCCATCTGCTAGTTTTCAAAAGCGCTCTAGTTAAGGATTTCGTGTTAAACACCAGGGTATCGCGATTTTCTTTTTAAATACAAGGTGTTATACTAAAACAAAAGTGTACAAAAGAGGTTTAAAAGCGTCCCTTTTAATGGTCCCCTCATTTAGTAATCACAACTAAATCATTTTCTATTTACACAATTTAATATAAAGCGATTAAAAAAATATAAGAATAGGTATAAACAACCAAAACAGATATAAACCTATCAAATTAGATGCAACACTGAAGATATTTTGTTTAAAAAAAAACGTTTATTTACAAACAGTCCGATTTATTTGGTAATAAATAAGGCATATTTTCTCATTTCATAAAGGAATTCGTACTACAATTACCCGTATTTGTGAATTAAACTTCAGAATTGACAAGTATGCAATGTATAAACTTTTTGCAGTATTTATGTATCGTCTAAAATATGAATTATTAAACAAAACATATGTACGTGCAAATACTAGTAAAATACCGGAAATCATCCCAATTCTGTATTCGATTGGTAACATTGGTAGTTAAACGCACATGAAAGAGCTTAATATCATCAAAATGTCGAGATTTGACAGGAATGGTTAACCCTGAAACATCGGCACAATAAGAACTTGGGAAAACTCGAATGAAGCGAGATGAAACTGACGTTTTAAAATTGGCTCAGACACTGCAAAACTGGACAGTTCCATGTGAAACATCTGAGCAGTTGTCTGGCTTACATTTTAAACAAAGGAAATAAAAAGTTAGCAGTTAATGGTTGATAAGAACAACAAAAAAGAAAGCAGATAGAAATCGTTTTGGTCGCCTGTTTGTCATAGCCCAGACAAAACAGCTAGATATGCGAGAACCTCCAGTTTGAATTAGGTCCTCTCCAATGGTTCTTTCAAACCGGTTGATGGTACACCTATAAAGACAAATAAATCTGTCCTGGGTAGCTTTTTAGAAAAGGTCGTTGAACAGATGCAAGCCATTCCTGATGGAAACATGTGGATATTTAATGGCATGACAGTCATTCAATCCATTAATAGGATTCCAAGTACTTTTTTCTGATTTGGCAATTGTTGTTTTAAAAACCATTATTTTAGTTTCAAAAAGAGCTCCAAGCATAGATTTTGTCACTGATCTGTTTCCCATAATATCATTAAAAAACTTACAACGGGATTGCAGGTTCTTGGGAGGGCAAATCATTACGATTATTTCTAGCTATCGCAATCGTGTCCTCGACAATGGAAGACATTTTTGTCAGTTGGTAGAAACAAAGATGCTCTTGTTGAATTCTTTGTTTCGGAATTGAGTAAAAAAATCTTATCAAATTTACATTTGAAGGAATTGATTTATTTGTATCTCATGGAAGTATGTGCCACAAAATAAATGTTAAACATGAAATAGTGACAAGTGAAAAATGCACTGAGCTTCTAAGCAAACAGGAAGAAGCCGACCCAAAAATGTTTCTTCATGCAAAACACGCAGCTGACAAAAGAGGGACGAAAGATACCAAAGGGACAGTCAAACTCATAAATCCAAAACAAACTGACAACGCCATGGCCAAAAATGAAAAAGACAAACAGAAAAACAATAGTATACATTACACAACATAGAAAACTAAAGAATAAACAACACGAACCCCACCAAAAACTAGGGGTGATCTCAGGTGCTCCGGAAGGGTAAGCAGATCCTGCTCCACATGTGGCACCCGTCGTGTTGCCTATATGATTACAAATCCGGTAAATAGTCTAATTCGGTAAGTCACATTCATGAAAGGGAATGGGATTGTAGTTACGACGTAAGGAACATATCCGATATCATTTGTGAAACGGTTATTCCATTACGGTCAACCAACTCGTGATGGCGTCCGTAAAATTTACGAAGGGATGATTTCAACTTCACCATTTGTAACTCTTGGTCTAATAGCTTCCTTGTGAGCAGTAACCCTCTATCAAGAAAATCATGATAGGAAATGCAAGCACGGGAATATCGTATCAATTGGGAGATATATAACCCGTATTCAATTTCCATAAAATCTTCTGACACTGATGTTGAAGTACTGGCCTTCTATTTCATAATTGCATCAGTTCTAATATTTTTTTTCTGGCAGGTGCGTCTTCCAAATGCAGATTATTGAATGTGAAATCAATGTGTGCAAAACCACTGCCAGGATTTCACGCCTTTACTTGTTGTGATTCAGTGCGTGCTTTGTCTGGTAAAGGAAAAAGCAAAGCATTCGGCGTTTAGCCAAGTTCTGTTCAGAAGGTCTCTTCCGTCTTGGTGAAACCTTTTGTAGTGGTAGGCGAAGAGTTGTCAAAAACACTCGAGAGATTTTTGTGTGCTATATATGGTTACGAAATTAATAACATCGATGAATTAAGATTCAGATTTTTTGCAATGCGAAAAACATTCATTGTCATCTACTGCCCCCAATCAAAGATGTTAAGAACGATTTGATCAGTATCAATTGGTTAGACCAACCGCTAGAGGTAGATGCTTTATTAATTCTGATAAGCTGTTCACGTAAAACTGGTTGTGCCAACAAATGATATTCATGTGTTCGACAAGGTTAATCCTGTACAGATGGCTGTAAATATTCAAATGCTTAGAGCAATAAAGATTATCAAATCGTTGATATTTGCTAACGATGACGACGAAGATGATAGAGATGATGATGACGATAGTTCAGTAGTTTTTTAAATTAATATAGATCTAGAAACCCTGACCTATATCATAAGATAGTGTCAAAAGATAAATAATTTTCATGATTAAATACACCGATAATTGTGAAAATATGTGAAAAGTATCCATTTTTTCCGTTGCAATGGTAACGGTGTAAGAGTCCCCACCTCAAAAATCATAAAACTTGTAGTTCACATGTATGTCTTTATAGAAATATTTAAAATATTTAAAAAATCATAGCACTTTAAGAGATTTTATGTCCTTTTGTTGATCTTTTTACCAAGTATCCAAAATATGCCCAAATGCCCTTTTTAGACCGGTCAGTCCCAAAATTTAGCTATACTCAAGCGTTAACATTTTGTCAACATTCGAAGAAGTAATGATGCTTGTTTTAAAAATCAATTTAAATACCAGTGAAACATAACCTTATTCACATGTAGCATATACATAGTAAAAAAGTTGTGATATTTTTGTAGAGATTTTGGGACATTGAGCCTTTTTAAGTAGATGGCGCTGTAAAATCTAAAAATGGCGTAAAATAAAATTTGAGAGTTAGATTTTTTTTTCTCTTGACTATCATAACATGTGTGTAAAATTTCATTTAATTTAGTTGACATGACCCCCTTATAAGCATTTTGCATGGTTCTATCAAAGACTGGATGTTAAAAATACATCACAGACATGCATACTGCACAACTGAAAAATAATTTCCAACAAACAATCACATCAAACTATTGAGTCGCCAACAAAAAATGGCATTTCAGTTGATAGTAGATATGACAAAGCAGCAACAAATATTTTGAAATTAATATTACACACAGCAAAAGGGAACAAATTAAGTATAATATAAATACAAGTGCAATTTTATTTAAAACAATTCTGGAGTACACGAACCAGAAATGGTCCATATAAAACTGGCATTTTCTATCATAATTGCCTTGATAGAAGTTTTGCTGCTTTCAATGACACGTGTAAACCAAAATTCAGTGGTGAAGATAATATCCATTCACAAATGTACGGATGCTATCACCAGTTGTTGTTTAACGATTATTGATTTTCAGCATGGCATATGAAAACGAATATGTTCTAATTCTCAAATGTGACATACCTAATTACTTATTATGATTTAAGCAACTTAACCGGTGCAACTTTATGAGTGGCACAGTATCTTCTCACCCATCGGTCGGGTTGTTGTCTCTTTAACATAAACCCCCTTTTCATTCTCGATCGTATTACAACATTTACGCACCTAGCCAAATGTTTGTAAGAAATTATTTTGAATTCACACAATTTTTTTAAAATAATTCCTACAAGAATCGTTCATATTTATTTAAAATGTATATGGCTAACTAAACATTTCACTTGATTAATAGTTGTTTATATTTCCGATGTTTAAATATAAATTAATACATTTAAAAGTAATTTTTTCAGCTTTTACAAGTTTTTTCAGTATAGGTATTTCAATCATATTTAAATATTTGCAATTATATTAAACTATTGTAGCGTCTTTGAATGTTTCAATTTGTTCAAAATGTAGGTTAACTCCTTATACATGCGCTCCACTTGTATTGAAAATTCTTACGTGATAGATTTATCATCTGTAGTTGTGAAGTGATTATTAATCTAGAAAAGTACGATCATAGTGTTTAACAACGTTTGTTTTTTGACAGAGTATTTGCACTTAGAATCAATAAACTACCATAGAATCAATTCTCATTTGATCTGATAAGCATCTTTTCAGGACAAAATTACATAACAGTATGTATGTTCTATTAATAGCGTATATGTCATCAACTGCGTTTTTTACTTCATCATTTTTTCATCAAATATGGTTTACTACCATTAATTTTTGATTTCGTCTCAATTTATGGATTGAGAATTTTCATCAAAGGATATCTAGAACTGTCTCATCAAACACAATATACTTTCGAATCAAAACTATTAGTATTTTTTAGTACTGCTTAAAGGCATAGACAAAATCAAGAATGATACTTATATTATTTCGCTTAAAGGTACAAATTCGACAAACCGCAGTGACTGTACTAATGGGAAATTGAAATGTTTGAAAATCAACTAAGAGATCACAGACCGAAACAGATCAACATACTATCACAAGTTTTATATTGGAGCAAATAGGCAGCACAGTGCACTCAGAATGAAGAATATACCAAACTGACAAAAACGAAGTGTAAACACTCGTGTATCAATCGTATAGATTTTTAATGAATCAAAAAAGATAAAAAAAGAAAAAAAGCAGAAAGTATATGTCCAGTACTGAACACGTCAAAGATGTACAGTTTAAAAGTTTGATCTTTTTAATTCATATTCATATTAATTATCTCAAAAATACCGTTTTTGCGTTCAGTGAGATAAGTCGTAGGTTTCATCTAGGTCTGGTAGATAAAAAAACGTTCCAACTCCCTCTGGTAAAACATGGCTGATTAATTTTATAATGTTTGATACCCTTTAAAGGTACATATCATCTTGAAAACTTTGGTCTCATTACTTTGTGTTTTGAGCAATCCTGAATTTTTTTAAACATCCAAAAAATCACCGACTTTGTAATATGTTCTTTTTCTGGATCTCTCGTTATCACATAAGACATAAAACATTACAAGGATGAATGGATAACTTGCAAGACTCCTGCTGTTACGTAATAAATATTTATTAAGGCTCAATAGTATCGTCCCCTAGGGAACAATTTGTATTATACTGATTTATTTGTAACTTGTAATTATCAAATGTTGAATTTAGAATCTTACATTTGTTTTGTATACAATTAAATTCCCTAGAAATGCTATTCAAGGCATTGATCAATTACGTAATGTTTTAAATAGATAGATAACCAGACTTTTATCACTTTTTTCTATACTTAAATTGTCTCTGCAATATTCGATTAGATTAGGTAAAACACTTGTTTATATATACAAATGTATTAACGTGAATTTATTTCTTCTTTTCAAATTTTCCTGTTGGTTTGTGTTTTATGTTGGGTTTTTTTCTGGTTGCGTGAACATTACAACTAGGTTGACAAAAAATGTTTGTAAGTATCTGAGAAAGATATTTTAGAGTTAAAACATTAGTTTAAAGACCAGAAAAGCTACACTATCTGTACATTGTATAGCTTTTGTACAAATCAAGCAACAAACAACGTCAGGTTGCACATGAATTTTTGATAGTGTTTTTTTCAATCTTTAAAACAAAAAGTCAGAAAAATTAAACTAACAGTTATTATTAAATATATGTGTAAAATATCTGCGAATTCTGAAATATTATTCAAACTCTTGTTTCCGTTATCAGATGCAAAATAAACTCAAAAAGTCTTCAGTTTTCTATGGTGTTGTATTTACTTGTGAGATAAAAAGTCCACTATATTCGTCTCTCTTTTATGCATTGTCGTGTCCCATCTAAATGTGTGTTTGCTGAGTTGCAATTCTTTCGTTCATTTTGATTATTTTAAAACACGGGAATAATTGATTAAATCTGGTAATTTTATTGTAAGTACGCACGGTAAGTTCCCTTGAAGAGCAGATACTTAGTCAGCCGTAAGCGATTGAGTTTAATTGTACTGCTTTTATTACTTGATAGCGAACACAGGGGTGTGATTTTCAAAGCAGAACCGGTTTCATTTTTTTTATAAATACCATCATGCTCATGTGTAGATAATAATTATCAAACCTCCTTATCTTTGTTATATTATTGTTTCTGCGATGAACGATACAACATTCAACCTACAACCAGCACGGGTTATTGAATTCAAGAACAATTCACCTGAAGGAAAGCTAATCAAAGAGCTGAATAGCTCTGAGGGGAAAGACGGCCCTGGTTTCCATATTATGTTTTTTGGGAAGGGGGGAGGTGGTAAGAATGAAAAAAAGAACAGGTTGACAATATTGAAATCAATTGTTGTTTAATGTCATTTCATTTCCTTAGTTTATGATTCAATTTGAACAAATGGAAGAGATCTGCATCTTCTAAATCTAAACATTCGGTTAAAGTTGATAGTTAATTATCAAAAATTCAACTGAATTCTGTCATTTAACAACAACTACAATTTTTTGAAATCTTAATTGTGTACCACTGAACTGCAGGCTAGGGCAATTTTTCCATTTTTGTGACAGTACTCGTAAATTTTTTATTTTTTTCTTAAGAAAGCTAGGACTGAAAAATTTATTCAGTTTTGAATTTCCAGTGAAAGTTCCCAGTTACAACTCTCATTAAAGGGATACAGATACTAATAAAAACAATATGATTGTTGTTAACTGTGAGAAGCTTGTTTCCAGATCCTAAATTTTGAAATATTTGTAAATTTCATGAATAAATAGGTTTAGACTACAAAATGCAACATTTTCAATTTAATTATTTTTTCACCATTACAATGATTATGTTGGTACACAAATTTAGTATTAATGGAAGACTTCTATTCATATACTAACTGTCACATTTTTAGTGTTCAGATACATACATTAACTTTTATTTTAGTGGATAATTACTCATCAATTGAGGTGCTCCTGAATTGGAGGAAGATTCTCAAAACAGAATTTTACAGAAAAAAATGAAAAATATCGTTTCTCTCCCAAATCTCATATATCCCCACGTACTTTGTTAACTTTGAAGGTTGTTGACCTACTAATTAAAGTATTGCATGTTGATGTTTGAATCATCTACAGCGAACAAAATTATGTTTAAATCTAACAAATACCAATTTTTAATTAGTGCACGATCTCTGAGAATGATTTAAATAAACAGTGAAGAATATATTTGCTTCTGCGTAGTGTGGCATTCTAACAATGACGTCACTACAATATAATGTAGGTTGGATATATTTAGAATATCTCGTCATACTGATTTTTACGGATTGTAAAAGAAACGTAAATAGTGTAAAGGAGAGCTCAAGATACGATAATTTCATGAGAAACAGAAGGGAAATGTGTAAAAATAGTGTTTAAAGTCAATCTATTCATTTGTGTGTTTCCTTCATCAATCTCAGTAAGATTTGTTGGGGGGTTTTCCATACTATAAAAACAAAATTAATGATGTGAGGGGATGTCATTCTGGTCAACTCCATAGGGGATTGACAGCTTGAAGCCGTCTTTTCCCAATTACATAAAGTAAAAATCATTTTGCCAAATGACGAAACTACATAGAATATCAATTGTCACTTCAGCTAAAAAAAAAGCATCAATCCAAAAATCATGTATTTGTCTAAAGGGTCATTAAACGAGGAGCTATTTCAATGTAACCATTGTTTATTCATACACATTTTTTATATAGATAAAATGAATAAAGATTAAATACCTAATTGTTCAGTTATGAAAGTGAATACTTGTAATGACACCCTACTCTCTTAACAATAACACATATTCTTAACTTGCAATGTAATTTGATTTTTGTGTTATCTAATCACTCAAGTTTGTTTCGGCAGTGGTTGCACGGTTTTTAACTTAAGATATGGAACGAATAAAACATTTTTATCAATCAAAACTATCAATTTTCTCAGCGGCGAACAAAGCAAAATCAAAGATCTGTTGCGGCTGCAACTGGTACTTTACTTCTTTTTATCAGCTGACAGTACTAAATGGAAAATTGAAATGTTGGATTATCAACTGAGGCATCACAGAACCAATCAGATTAACATACGATAAAACATATCACATATAAAAAAAAAGATGTTTGCCAATGAGACAACTCTCCACATGAGACTATAGTGACACCGAAATTAACAGCTGTAGGTCACGGTACGGCCTTCAACAATAAGAAAAGCCAAAACCGCATAGTCATGTTCAGATTGAATCATATAAGCAGGAAATTACATTCAGAATGAAGAAAATAAAAAACATTGTCAAAACGATTGTAAACGCAAATGGGGGAAGGAGACATAGGAAATATGTGTAATGTGTAATATTAACCACTTGTAATCTAATCTGCATCGTCCATTCTAAAAATATAGTTTCTAGAAGTTTTGTAATTTTTATTCTTTCGTTCCTTTGTCTTTATGATCTCAATAATGCAATGTCTGTGTTATGTGAGAAACGTCGTAGTTTCTGAACGATTACAGCTTCCTGGCCGTTCAATTCAACGACTCTCCGTAGACAAAAAGAAGACTACTGGATTAGACAATTGGGAACTGCAACACCGTATGGCTGCAATGACAAAATTGATGGTATAGGTATTCTATCTAGTCCTTCGTGTAACTCGGTGAATGTGATGAATATTTTCAACTCGACTCCTCGACGTAGACGCAGTCATGGTCATCGTCATTATACATCACCTTCTCTGCATGATGTCTCTATTAATGACTTGCTGTCATTTATACAAAAGCCGTTAGGTATTCATCACATTCGCACGAAACTTTATTCATTACCCCTTACAAAACTTCATTCTCTGTTCAATTTATGTTTGGAATCCACTGTTACAAACCCTCATTCAAACCAATACAAACTTCAACCTATAATTTCGGATATTGCAAGTCACAGACTTTTCAAGCCAGTTCGCATTGGAAAAGATGAAAAAGAGAAAAGATCTTTTCTAAATCTTTCCTTTGCCAACAAAGGTCTCGATGGCGTCAACCTAGGCAATATCCTTCATCATAAATTAGTTCAATCGAAAATACCTCCTTATTTCAAAGACCAGTCTGTACCAATAATTTCTTATACCTATACCAAACCTATTGCTAAAATTTTCAATTACAAACGCGTTTTGCAGAATCTCGATATTGACGACTTCAAGTCTAAACCTCCTGATTGCACTTGTGCTAGTTCCCAATTCATATATAATCCTGCTGGCCACGTTATTACCGGTGACCTTAACATTGTTAATAACACTTCTCTACGAAATATGTTATCGAAAGGTCCGAAATATCGTGAGCCTAAATCCATCAATTGGAAATACAACTTTAAAATTTTGATGGACTCAGTCGAGGATTATGCCAGGTAATGGGCTAAACGTGAAAAGGAAGACGTAGACACTCTATCCGAATGGATTAAGGCAGTGAGGTCGTTAATACAAATCAGAATCAAGAAACTGAATGGGTCCATCAATGCCCATGCTACGTCAATCTTTAAAGACCCAAATGTTGCTAAACACTTATCCGACCTCCATGATAAATATGTTGTTGTCCCCGCAGACAAAGCCCCAAATAACATCGTTTTTGTCTGTAAAAGTCACTACATTAATTGCTTGATAAACGAATTAGGTATAGACAATTCACTTGGAAACTCAACATATACCCTCACGACACTTACCAAAGAGGAAATCCTGGATAATCATAGGTCTGTTCTTTGTTCCTTTGATATTTCAACCAAAGATGAAGAACTGGATCTTCCATCACTGTATTGGATACCTAAACTACATAAGTGTCCTTACAAACAACGGTATATTGCTGGGTCTTCCAAGTGCTCCACGAAACCTCTTTCTAAATTATTAACATCTATTTTATCAGCAATCAAAGACGGGCTTCAAAGTTATTGTGAAACTGCCTATTCTAGAGGTGGCGTGAATCAGATGTGGATACTTAAAAATTCCAAAGATCTTTTAGAGTACATGCAATCTAACTCTCTTTCATCTTGTAACAGTATTAAAACATTTGACTTTTCTACTCTTTATACAAGTATTCCACATTCCAAACTAAAAGACAAATTGAAAGAGTTGGTATTACTTTGCTTCATAAAAAAGGAATGGCCAACGCAGATACAAGTATCTTGTCTTAGGGAGGGATAAATCATACTTTGTAAAGAATCACTCTGATTCAAACAAAAAATTCTCTGAAACCGATATTATCAAGATGCTTGATTTCTTGATTGACAACATATTTGTAACGTTCGGAGGGCGTGTTTTTCAACAGACTATCGGCATCCCAATGGGAACAAACTGTGCCCCTCTACTTGCCGACTTGTTTCTTTATTATTATGAGGCTGACTTCATGCAGGAACTTCTTAGGAAGAAAGATAAGAAGTTAGCAATATCCTTTAACTCTACCTTCCGCTATATAGATGACGTTCTTTCGCTAAACAATTCAAAATTTGGTGACTATGTGGAACGCATCTATCCCATCGAATTGGAGATAAAGGATACTACAGATACAGTTAAGTCGGCTTCATATCTTGACTTACATCTAGAAATTGACAATGAGGGTCGGTTGAAAACAAAACTTTACGACAAAAGAGATGATTTCAGCTTTCCAATTGTGAACTTTCCATTTCTAAGTAGTAACATTCCAGCAGCACCTGCATACGGGGTATATATCTCCCAATTGATACGATACTCCCTTGCTTGCATTTCCTATCATGATTTTCTTGATAGAGGGTTACTGCTCACAAGGAAGCTATTAAACCAAGAGTTCCAAATGGTAAAGTTGAAGTCATCCCTTCGTAAATTTTACGGACGCCATCACGAGTTGGTTGACCGTTATGGAATAACCGTTTCCCAAATGATATCGGATATGTTCCTTGCGTCGTAACTACAATCCCCTTCCCTTTCATGAATGTGACCTACCAAATAAGACTATTTACTGGATTTGTAATCACATAAGCAACACGACGGGTGCCACGTGTGGAGCAGGATCTGCTTACCCTTCCGGAGCACCTGAGATCACCCCTAGTTTTTGGTGGGGTTCGTGTTGTTTATTCTTTAGTTTTCTATGTTGTGTCATGTGTACTACTGTTTTTCTGTTTGTCTTTTTCATTTTTAGCCATGGCTTTGTCAGTTTGTTTTAGATTTATGAGTTTGACTGTCCCTTTGGTATCTTTCGTCCCTCTTGTATGATTGTTGTTATCCTATTAATGACCATTATGAAAAAATAACTACTACCTTTTCGTTGGCGTCTCCCTTTTGACATTTTAACCTATAATGTCAGATCGTTGTCAATACAATTAAAATGTACTATAAAACCCGGTTCAATCCGCCATTTTCCTGCATAAATTGTTTTATATGTTTGCCAAATACAGCTACGGTAATCTATTCATGAGGTAGAAACGCCTTTAAGTTAGTATTTCAAAAAATCTGATGTTTTTGTAAACAGTTAATTTATAATTATGACTATTTCAATGATAATTTTTACACTTACGTAACATATATTTATTAAGGTATGATAGTATCGTTCTCTAGGGAACATATTATTTAATACTGATGAAGTTGTAACTTGTAATTATGAATGGTTGAATAAAGCATTTTACATTCATTTTGTATTCAATTGAATTCCCTAGAAATGCTATTCAACACATTGATGAATTACCTAATGTTTCAAATAGATATACAGCTAGAATCTTAGCACTGTTTATTTGTCTATACCGCGTTATTGTCTCAAAATAGGATATACGATGACCTATTGTTGATTAATTTCTGTATCATTCGGTCTCTTGGGTTTTCTCATTGCCAATAATGCCACTTCATCTATTTTACATCCAAAATATTTAACGATTAAATTTTAAATACTTGATGTTATGTAATGACATAACTGTGTCCAAACTTTTGAATTCCCCTGTTCGTGTCTGTTTTATGTTTATTTATTGTTTTTTTCGATTGCCGAATTTTTATCCTCAAACTGACATAAAACGTTTGTTATTATTCGCCAAACATATGGAGTTTGTGAAAATCAAGCAATAAACAAAGTCCTTTGGCAAATATTATTGGTCATGGTGATGTGTCAGTGAAGACTTTTTTCTTAATATATAAATGCATTTACCTATTTCAAAGACTTGCATAAGTCAAGTAATAACAAAAAATACAAATTGTTTAGTACCCAAGCAAATTTCTAAGATTTTCGCTGCTTTTTTTGCTTCAAAGGTGCAATTTTGGTACTGTGACTATAAATGTTTTAAATACATAAAATGTATATATTCAACAGAAGTATACCGGTGTGCAAAAGTCTTTAATCGATTGAGAGCAAAAACAAAGCCGGGCTACACACTTGATTGAATATCACATTGTTTTAGTTATAAATAGCTGTTATGACACAATAGTATATTGCCATGAACAATAATGTTCTTGCCACTTTCACTTTACTTCTTTTTAACAGTGTGTGCAATTAATCATGCGCATATGTTTTCACCTGTCCCTAGTCAGAAACCTATTGTTAAGTAGTTGTGGTAGTTTAAACATATTTATTTATAGATTGGGAAACAAGTTTTGCAACTAATATTAATCCCTTTCCATTTTGCGGGTGCGAGTGCTGCCTTGTAGCGACATTAGCCTACTCTTTTTCGAAATCTACAAGGGTTTCTTTAACGTGCAAGAGATTTGGCTCTCTCCTAACACGGGTCAGCCGTTTATTGTCCCCTTCGAACTATCATCGTTTCCTCAAGACCATACTCGCAGATGGTGTCAAGGTAGAACCGAAAATTGAGATCCTGAAATTGTCTTCCTAAACGGGAATCGAACCAGGAACCTTTGTGTTAGTAGTCCGATGCACTAACCACTACACCACGGCTCTCATCATAGTTGTGGTACATGAGTGTTTCTCGTTTCTCATCTTTTATATATATCAGACCGTTGGTTTTCCTGTTTTAATCTTTTCACACAAGTCATTTTGTTATCTTCAAAGGTTCCTGTTCGGTTTGAGACAAGAATGAGTGTAAAGGTCGTACTTTTACCTATAATGGTTTACTTTTATTCAACTTATGGCTTGAATGGAGAGTTGGTTCATTGGCACTAATACCTTGCGAAGATGCAACAAAAGGAAGTACATACAAATGTACAACCTGACAAAATGAAACTTATCCAACAACGGAAAAAATTATGACTTTGTACAGAAGATGGGTTGGGTACATTCGTGTTCTATCCATAGCTAAACCTCCCACAGTTGTGTGACAGCTGTAAGTAGTTCTGATATGTTAAAAATATTCCTTAGTTATGCAAGATAATTTGAATCTGTATCAGGTCGTGTCATGGTTATGGAGAGTATGATTAGGTCTGCATAAACGAATTCTGATAGTTATGTCGTAAATGTAGGCAGAACTGATTTTTATTGATCTTTAGAAGCCCACGTAATTGCTTTTATTTACAATGAATAGTTTTTTTATAGTTTCAAAACGTCATTGGCAAGTCATTTATTTAAGTATATACCGTACATATCTTGCAACAAAATTTCCGTTTGAAGCTGATTATTTCATAAATTTTGTACTTTATGAGAAAAATGTAGACATTGGGTAAGCTTGGTGTGTGCTTGATGGTTGGGTGTCAATCACCTGATTTAAAGTACACAAAACTGTGTTATTCGGGTATCGAACTTATCGACTATGAAAATCTACTAAAAATAATAAGATGTAGGAAGATGTGGTGTGAGTGCCAATGAGACAACTCTCCATCCAAATAACAATTTAAAAAGTAAACCTTTATAGGTCAATGTACGGCCTTCAACACAGAGCCTTGGCTCACACCGAACAACACGTCTAAATTGCATAAACAAACGACAACTACTGTACATCAGAATCCTGACTTAGGACATGTGCAAACATTTGCAGCGGGATTAAATGTTTTAATGGTACCAAACCTTCTCCCTTTTTCTGAAACAATAGCATAACATTACAACAAAGAAAAACATACAATAAAATATCGATTAGCAGGCTTAACTTCATCAAAAAACGTAAATTAATGCACTATGAACGAATAAATTTGATCTGCGATATATGAATGTAAACGCACAGTTAATAAAATATTAGGGATAAACATTCAACGCCGAAAAGAAAACTAGCAAGTCCAAACAAAGTCATGGCAAGACACCACTGCGAAATATTTAACTCTACGAAAATTATTACATTTGAAAAAAAACGGTTTTAATAATACAGGTAAATCTTGAAGTTTATACAAATATAGTAAGTGAAAATTAGAAGATATTTTCCAAATAAATAATGCCTTGTTTATTTCTGTATTGTAATTTCGAACTTATATTTTTACTTTATTTTTAAAATTTCTATTTCTTAGACAATGCGGTAGTGCTAACCATTACTCCTGGCATCTATGATGAATTAATCTATTTTTAATATTTTGTTTTATGTGTGTTTCCTGATTTTGTATCTTATCCTGCAATGACATTTTTATTTTTAAGCACAACATAATTAAATGCTCAATTTGAGTATGTCTTCATTTATTTCTTCATTACTAGTAGTTTACCAGATAGTCCATCAGCTAGTTTTCAAAATCGCTCCAGTTAAGAGGTTTGTGTTACACCCCAGGGTACCGCGACTTCTTTTGATATAATTCAAATTCATTATTTTATTGATAAAATACAAGGTGTTATACCATAACAAAAGTGTCCAAAAAGGTTTAAAAACGTCCCTTTCAATGGTCCCCTAATTGAGTAATTACAACTTAATCATTTTCTATTTAAACATTTTAATATAAAGCGATTAAAAAAATATAAGTATAGTTATAAACAACCAAAACAGATATAAAACTATCATATAAGATGCAACACTGAAGATATTTTGTTTAAAAATAAAGTTTATTTACATTACAAACAATCCGATTGATTTGATAATAAATAAGGCATATTTTCTCATTTCATAAAGGAATTCGTACTACACTTACCCTTATTTGTGAATTAAACTTCAGAAATGACAAGTATGCAATGTTTAAACTTTTTGCAGTATTTACATATCGTCTAAAATATGAATTATTTCTCATGGAAGTATGTGCCACAAAATATATGTTGAACATAAAATAGTGACGAGTGAAAAATGCACTGAGCTTCTAAGCAAACAGGAAGAAGCCGACCCAAAAATGTTTCTTCATGCAAAACACGCAGCTGACAATGGTTACGATTCAATTTACATAAAATCTTCTGACACTGATGTTGAAGTATTGGCCTGCTATTTCAGAATTGCATCAGTTTTAATATTTTTATTCTAGCAGGTGCGTCTTCCAAATGCAGATTATTGAATGTGCAATCAATGTGTGCAAAATTGGGGGAGTTTCACGCCTTTACTTGTTGTGATTCAGTGCGTGCTTTGTCTGGTAAAGGAAAAAGCAAAGCATTCGGCGTTTTGCCAAGCTTTGTTCAGTTTTTTTGTGCCATATATGGTTACGAAATTAATAACATCGATGATTTAAGATTCAGATTTTTTGCAATGCGAAAAACATTCATTGTCATCTACTGCCCCCAATAAAAGATTTTAAGAACGATTTGATCAGTATCAATTGGTTGGACCAACCGCTAGCGGTAGATGCTTTATTAATTCTGATAAGCTGTTCACGTAAAGCTGGTTGTGCCAACAAATGATATTCATGTGTTCGACAAGGTTAATCCTGTACATATGACTGTAAATATTCGAATGCTTAGAGCAATAAAGATTATCAAATCGTTGATATTGCTAACGATGACGGAGAAGATGATAGAGATGATGATGACGATAATTCAGTAGATGCAGCTGACGAAAGTGCTGATGATTCTATGGATTGACCTCCTTCGTTACCTTAAAATGTGGTGATTCTGTTTTTAAAAATGAATTAATTTAGATCTAGAAACCCTGACCTATATCATAAGATAGTGTCAAAAGATAAATAATTTTCATGATTAAATACACAGATAATTGTGAAAATATGTGAAAATTACCCACTTTTTCCGTTGCCATGGTAGCGGTGTAAGAGACCCCCGCTCAAAAATCATAAAAACTTGTAGTTCACATGTATATCTTAATAGAAATATTTAAAACATTTAAAAGATCATAGCACTTTAAGAGATTTGATGTCCTTTTGTTGATATTTTTCCCAAGTATCCAAAATATTCCCAAATGTCCTTTTTAGACCGGTCAGTCCCAAAATTTAGCTATACTCAAGCGTTAACATTTTGTCAACATTCGAAAAAGTAATGATGCTTGTTATAAAAATCAATTCAAATACCAGTGAAACATAACCTTATCTAGCATATACATAGTAAAACAGTTGTGATATTTTTGTAGAAATTTTGGGACATTGAGCCTTTTCAAGTAGATGGTGCTGTAGTGTCTAAAAAAGGCGTAAAATAAATTTTAGAGTTAGATTTTTTTTCTCTTGACTATCATAACATGTGTGTAAAATTTCATTTCATTTAGTTGACATGTCATGTGGACCCACTTATAAACATTTTGCATGGTTCTATCAAAGACTGGGTGTTAAAAATACATACATGCATACTGCACAATTGAAAAAATAATTTCCAAAAAACAATCACATCAAACTATTGAGACGCCAACAAAAAATGATATTTCAGTTGATAGTAGATATGACAAAGCAGCAACAAATATTTTGAAATTAATATTATACACAGCAAAAGGGTACAAATAAAGTAAAATATAAATACAAGTGCAATTTTATTTAAAACAATTCTGGAGTACACGAACCAGAAATGGTCCATATAAAACTGGCATTTTCTATCATAATTGCCTTGATAGAAGTTTTGCTGCTTTCAATGACACTTGTAAACCAAAATTCAGTGGTGAAGATAATATCCATTCACAAATGTACGGATGCTATCACCAGTTGTTTAACGATTATAGATTATCAGCATGGCATATGAAAACGAATATGTTCTAATTCTCGAATGTGACATACCTAATTACTTATTATGATTTAAGCAACTTAACGAGTGCAACTTTTGGAGTGGCACAGTATCTTCTCACACATCGACAGCACCTTACAGTACCCCCCCCCCCCCCCTGTTTTTGGTTTATTAGTGCTAATCAGTCTTCCGTTTTATATGTTATCTACTCTTTGGTCGGGTTGTTGTCTCTTTGACATACTCCCCATTTTCATTCTCAATCGTATTACGCACATAGCCAAATGTTTTTAAGAAATTATTTTGACTTCACAAATTTTTTTTAAATAATTCCTACAAGAATCGTTCATATTTATTTAAAATGTATATGGCTAACTAAACATTTCACTTGATTAAAAGTTGTTTATATTTCCGATGTTTAACTATAAATTAATGCATTTAAAAGTCATTTTTCAGCTTTTACAAGTTTTTTCAGTATAGGTATTTCAATCATATTTTAATATTGGCAATTATATTAAACTATTGTAGCGTATTTGAATGTTTCAATTTGTTCAAAATGTAGGTTAACTCGTTATATATGCGCCCCACTTGTAATGAACATTCTTACATAATAGATTTATCATCTATAAGTTGTGAAGTGATTGTTAATCTAGAAAAGTACGATCATAGTGTTTAACAAAGTTTGCTTTTTGACAGATAATTTGCACTTAGAATCAATAAACTATCATAGAATCAATTCTCATTTGATCTGATTAGCATCTTTTCAGGACAAAATTGCATAACAGTATGTATGTTCTATTAATAGCGTATATGTCATCAACTGCGTTTTTTACATCATCATTTTTTCATCAAACATGATTTACTACCATAAATTTTTGCTTTCGTCTCAATTTATGGATTGAGAATTTTCATCATATGATATCTAGAATTGTCTCATCAAACACAATATACTTTTAAATCAAAACTATTAGTATTTTTTGTACTGCTTAAAGGCATAGACAAAATCAAGAATGATACTTTATTGTTTCGCTTATAGGTACAAATTCGACAAACCGCAATGACTGTACTTACGGGAAATTGAAATATTTGAAAATCAACTGAGAGACCACAGACGGAAACAGATTAACATACTATCACATGTTTTAGATTGAAGCAAATAAGCAGCACAGTGCACTCAGAATGAATAATATACCAAACTGACAAAACGAAGTGTAAACACTCGTGTAATAATCGTATAGATCTGGTAGATCAAAAACCTTTACAACTCCCTCTGGTAAAATATGGCTGATTAATTTTATAATGTTTGATACCCTTTATAAAGGTACATATCATCTTGAAAACTTTGGTCTCATTACTTTGTGTTTTGAGAAATCCTGAATGTTTTTTAAACATCCAAAACTTCACCGACTTTGTTATTTGTTCTTTTTCTAGATCTCTGGTTATTACATAAGACATAACACGTTACAAGGATGAATGGATTACTTGCAAGACTTCTGCTGTTACGTAATAGATATTTATTAAGGCTCAATAGTATCGTCCTCTAGGGAACAATTGGTATTATACTGATGTATTTGTAACTTGTAATTAGAAAACGTTGAATTCAGAATCTTACATTCGTTTTGTATACAATTTTAAAATTCCCTAGAAATGCAATTCAAGTCATTGATCAATTACGTAATGTTTTAAATAGATACATAACCAGATTTTTAAAACTTTTTTTTGTCTATACATATTAACTGACACAAAATGTTTGCAATTATTCGAAGAAGATATTTTAGAGTTAAACATAAATTTAAAGACCAGAAAAGCTACACTATCTGTACATTTTACAGCTTTTGTACAAATCAAGCAACAAACAACGTCTGGTTGCACATGAATTTTTAATAAAACAATCAACCTTTAAAACTAAAACTAACAGTTATTATTGTACCAATGTGTTAGATTTCTGTGAATTCTGAAACATTATTCAAACTTTTGTTACTGTTATTCAATGCAAAATAAACTATCTTCAGTTGTCTATGGTGTGTTTAGTTTTTGAATTGTGAGAAAACATTTCCATATATTCGTCACTCTTTTATGCATCATCGTGTCCAATTTAAATGTATGTTTGCTGAGTTGCAGTACTTTCGTTCATTTTGATTAATTTAAAACACGGGAATAAGTGAGTAATTTAACTGGTAATTTTATTTTTAGTACGCATGGAAACTTTAATTGAAGAGCAGTAAGCAATTGAGCTAGATTGTACTTCTTTAATTAACTGACATCGAACACAGGGAAATTAATTTGCAAGACAAAACCGGTTACATATATGAAACAATTTTTTTTCTTCATAATACCATTATACAATGTATACATTTATTGTCAAATCTCCTTATCTTTGTTATATTATAGTTCTACATTGGACGATACGACATTCAACCTACAACCAGCACGGGTTATTGAATCCAAGACCAACTCACCTTAAGGAAAGCTAAAAACATAGAGTAAGAATCATAATACCAAATAATGAAACTGCCTAGAACAACAATAATCACTTCAGCTAATAACAAAATATCTTTAAGCCTAATATCATTAATTTGTCTAAAGGGTCTTAAAATGAGGAGCTATTTGAATTTTTCTTATTGATGTTGCTACAAATTTTTAACATATATGCAGTTTTTTATCAATCAAAACAATCAATTTTCTCAGCGGCGAAGGAGGGAAATTCAAAGATCCGTTGCGGCTTCAACCGGATTTTTTCTTCTTTTTATCAGCCTTATTGAACATGACTGTGTATCATTAAAAAAAAGTATAGCAAACAAAAAATATTGGGGTTAATGAAAAAAAAGAGAGGAACGAAATGCAAACGCTTTCAAGCAACGTAACAAATAAAAACAACTGCCATATTCCTAAATTTGTAGAGACATTTTTCAGAAAAAAAATGTTGTATAAAATCTTGTTTTATAGCTAGCTGAACCTCTAACTTGTCTGACAGTTGTTTGTAGTTCTGTTATTGCATGCGTTGCGTCAGCAGCCCACACAGACACAATGGTTTAATTTGAAATTGGTCGATTATTAGTGTTTAAGTATTACCATCGGTAAAATCTTAAAAATAAAAAATAAGTATTAGTTGATAACATTAACACTCAAATACGAATGTTTATTTGTTCATACATATTTGAACGGTATTTCTAACGATTTACTAATTCTTTTTTATTCGAGTGTCCCTGGTAAGTCTTTTGTAGATCAAAAGCGTGTCTTGC
The DNA here is from genome assembly GCA_019925275.1 of Mytilus edulis. Lineage (NCBI taxonomy): Eukaryota > Metazoa > Mollusca > Bivalvia > Mytilida > Mytilidae > Mytilus > Mytilus edulis. Next base: position 4,492,439 of record CM034349.1, read on the forward strand.
GCAAACAAATAAATCAATCCTGGTATCTGTGATGAGTTTATTTAATGAACATTGAGTTGTTAATGTCTGTGTAATTTTGGTCTTTTGTGGATAGTTGTCTCATTGGCAATCATACAACATCTTCTTTTTGATATATTGTAGTTATTCATTCGGTGAATCCAAGATTTTGACATTTAACGCAAAAGCTGTAAAACTCTAGCATATTTTACAAACAAATTTTGATGACAAATATACTGAACTCAAAGAATTATTCATTGTCATTATAAATCTATACATCTAACTAAACATTGCACTTGAATGACAGTTGTTTAATATTATAGATATAAGAAGATGTGGTATGAGTGCCAATGAAACAACTCTCCATCATAATAACCATTTGTAAAAGTAGACCATTTAAGGTCTAAGTATGGTCTTCAAAATACCGCATTGGAGTACAACGAACAGCGAGTACTAAAGAGTCCCAACATTTACTAGTGTAAAACCTTTCAAACTTTAAAACTAACGGTCTAATCTGAATAGAAAAAGAGAAACGAGAAAGACTTACGAACCACATCATCAAACTACAACTTCTGAACAACTAACCTGACTTAGGAATCGCCAAGCCAGTATTCATCACTTCGGAGTTGATACAAATATCAATTATATGGCCATTTTCATAAATTTCCAGTTGTGAAAACATTAATTTTTAAGAATTTTCTTTTCCCAGGAATTCTAGATTACCTTAGCCGTATTTGGCACAATTTTGTTGAAATTTTGGGTCCTCAATTCTCTTCAACTTTGTACTTGTTTGGCTTATAAATATTTTGATCTGGGTGTCACTGATAAGTCTTATGTAGACGAAACGCGCGTCTGGCGTATTAAATTATAATTCTGTTACCTTGGATAACAATTTTACCCACTGGGTCGATGCCACTGCTGATGGACGTTTCGTCCCCGATGGTATCACCAGCACAGTAGTATGCACCTCGGTGCTGACATGAATATCAATTATATGTTCATTTTAATAAATTTCCATTTGACAAAACTTTTGTACTTGTTTGGCTTATAACTATTTTGATCTGGGTGTCACTGATAAGTCTTATGTAGACGAAACGCGCATCTGGCGTATTAAATTATAATCCGGGTTTAAATGGTTAATTATACATTTGTATATTTGAAGGCCAATTGTATCATGCTTTAAACAAAATTCCAAAACGTTATTTCCATCAGATTCATAGTTATTAGCGGCACAGTATGTTGTTGTGTCTTCGAATTGTTCAAAACATCAATTTAATACACATGTTCTTGTGTTGTAATGCAAATAATTACGTAAAAGATTTATTATCTGTAAATTATGAAGTGGTTGTTATTCTCGAAAAGTAATTAAAAGAATATATGTAACACGAACATAAATTTAACAACAATAATTGCGTTTTAGAAGAGTATTTTCAGTACTCAGTATCAATAAATAACTACAGAACCATTTCTCATTTGTTTTCATTAGTATTGAGGACAGAATTGCATAACATCACGCATCTACTATTAATAACGTCTATTTCATAAACAGAGTTCTTTACTTCATTTGTTTTTCGTCCATCTTGATCTATCACAATTTATCATATTTGCTTTTTTATGAGAGGTTTTAAAATATCTTTTATATCTTTAATTGTCTGATTAAAAGTATTATACTTTCGAATCAAATATATTTGTTCATTTGGTTTGCTTTAATGCATAGATAGTTGTCTCATTGGCACTGATACCTTATCTTCTACATCTATAGACGCAATAAACTCACGAATCTAGAATTATAATTTCTTGTTTCGCTTAAAAGTAAAAATTTGAAACACAAAATTGATAGTACTAAATGGAAAATTGAAGTGTTTGATTAACAACTGTCGCATCACAGAACAGGGTTCAGATTGAATAATATAAGCAGCAAATCGCATTCAGAATGACGAAAATTAAGAAAATTATCAAAACGAACTGAATACACAGAGGGGGGTGTGAGAAATAGAAAATATGTGTATAGCACAGAACACTTCTCCGTGTAATGTTCACCACTAGTAATTTAATATTCATAGTTCATACTGAAGGTTTTTACTTGTTCAACGATATAGTTTCTAGAAGACTTGTATTTTTGATCTGTCGTTCATTTTGTCTCTATGGTCTCAAAAATATAATTTCTGTGTCAAGTGAGAAAGGTCGTAGTTTCTTAACGATTACAGCTTCCTGGCCGTTAAATTGTATGATTTGTGTTATCCTATAAATTGTCATTATGAAAATCTAACTACTACGTCTCTGTCGTCGTCTCCCTTTTGCCATTTTTACCTATTATGTCTAATTGTTGTTTTCACATATCGTTGTCAATACAAGGAAATTGTATGCGACTGTTATACAATCTATGAGTTTGACTGTCCCTCTAAGATCTTTCACCCCTCTTTCATACAAGTTTTAGCTAGCTATAAAACCCGGTTTAATCCGCCATTTTCTGCATAAATTGTTTTATATATTTGCCAAATACAGCTACGGTAATCTATTCCTGAGGAAGAAAAGCCTTAGTATTTCAAAAATTCTGATGTTTTTGTAAAAGAGGGACGAAAGATACCAAAGGGACAGTCAAACTCATAAATCTAAAACAAACTGACAACGCCATGGCTAAAAATAAAAAAGACAAACAGAAAAACAATAGTACACACGACACAACATAGAAAACTAAAGAATACACAACACGAACCCCACCAAAAACTAGGGGTGATCTCAGGTGCTCCGGAAGGGTAAGCAGATCCTGCTCCACATGTGGCACCCGTCGTGTTGCTTAAGTGATTACAAATCCGGTAAATAGTCTAATTCGGTAGGTCATATAATTAATTTATAATTATGACTATATATCAATGATAATTCATGTCAACACAGAAGTACCAAGCGTTTTCTAGTATACGTGGCCTGTGAATATTGTGTAAAAATTCAAATCTCAACTTTGAAATTTTGGCTGAGTGTGATCTTGTATACGTGCACTGTACAGATTATGTAAAAATACAAATGTTTTCTTCATAACCTTGTATCATTTTGTGTTTTGAACTTTCGTGATTTTTTTAAACAATTTAAAAACGCCTACTTTGTAAATAAACTGGAACTCTTGTTATAACATTAGACTTACACTCTGAGATGATGTAAGTAGATTACTCGCTAGACCTAGCAATAAGTCGACACTTACGTAACATATATTTATAAAGGCATGATATTATCGTTCTCTAGGGAACATATTATTTAATACTGATGAAGTTGGAACTTGTAATTATGAATGGTTGAATAAAGCATTTTACATTCATTTTGTATTCAATATAATTCCATAGAAATGTTTAACAAGACATTGATAAATTGCCTAATGTTTGAAATATATACACAGCTAGACTCTAAGCACTGTTTAGTTTTTGTCTATACCTAGTTATTGTCTCCAAATAAGCCGTACGGTTCCTAATGTTGAATAATTTCTGTATCATGCGGTCTCTTGGGATTTGTTTTCTCATTGCCAATCATGCCACGTCTTCTGTTTTATATCAAAATAGTTAACGACATAAGATTAAATATTTGATGATATGTAATGACATAACTGTGTTCTACTTTTTGAATTACCCTGTTGGTTTTTGTTTTATGTTTATTTTTTTCCGATTGCGTATTTTTTACCCTCAGATTGACACAAAACGTTTGTTATTATCCGCCGGAGACATTAATTTTGTACAACCAAGAAATAAACAAAGTCATGTGTAATACAATTGTTAATCATTTCGGTCAAAACCTTAAAAACAAAAAGTCTGAAAAATTTAACTTCAGAGTCCCCGAGGGTATCACCAGCCCAGTAGTCAACACTTAAGCGTATAAGTGTTAACATGAATATCAATAATGTGGTCATTTTTAAAAATTTCCTGTTTACAAAATTTTAAATTTTTCGAAAAACTAAGGACTTTCTTATCCAAGGCATAAATAACCATAGCCGTATTTGGTACAATTTTTTTAAATTTTGGATCCTCAATGCTCTTCAACTTTGTACTTGTTTGGCTTTATGAAGATTTGGATGTGAACGTCACTGATGAGTTTTATGTAGACGAAACGCGCGTCTGACGTACTAAATTATCATCCTGGTACTTTTTATAACTATTACCACCACTGGGTCGATGCCACTGCTGGTGGACGTTTCGTCCCTGATGGTATCGCAAGCCCAGTAGTCAACACTTAAGCGTATAAGTGTTGACATGAATATCATTAATGTGGTCATTTTTTCTAAATTTCCCGTTTACAAAATTTAGAATTTTTCGAAAAACTAAGGATTTCCTTATCCCAGGCATAGATTACGTTAGCCGTATTTGGCACAATATTTTGGAATTTTGGATCCTCAATGCTCTTAAACTTTGTATTTGTTTGGCTTTATAAATATTTTGATATGAGCGTCACTGATGAATCTTATGTAGACGAAATGCGCGTCTGGCGTACTAAATTATAATCCTGGTACCTTTGATGACGTTTTACACCACTGGGTTGACGCTACTGCTGGTTGACGTTTCGTTTCCGATGGTATCACCAGCCCAGTAGTCGACACTTAAGCGTATAAGTGTTGACATAAATATCAATAATGTGGTCATTTTCAAAAATTTACTGTTTACAAAAATTTGAATTCTTCGAAAAACTAAGGATTTTCTTATCCAAAGCATAGATTACCTTAGCCGTATTAGGCAAAAAAAAATTGAAATTTTGGATCCTCAATGCTCTTCAACTTTGTACTTGTTTGGCTTTATAAATATTTTGATATGAGCGTCACTGATGAGTCTTATGTAGATGAATCGCGCGTCTTGCGTACTAAATTGTAATCCTGATACTTTTGATAACTAATTATAATTATAATTATGTGAATTCCTTTATATTAATCAAATGCAAATTTCCGTTTATCAATGCAAAAACAAATCAACTTACAGTCTTTTTTTTCCTTTGATGTGTTTTGTTTTATTATCTCTTTGATATTTTTCGCTTTTCTTTTACTCACTAGCATGTCTCAGTTTAATGTGTATCTGCTGAGTTGCAATATTTTTCGTTCTATCTATTTAGTAGTGAGTTATTCTACTGCTAACTTAATTGTTAGTTCGTTTGCCTAGTTTCCTTCACAATCATATACATGATATACTTGTTCACGCATAGGCGATTGCACATGTACTTATTTAACTAAAATTGTTTCTAGACATCGAACACAAGGCATATCATTTTCGTGCACTCTGGTTACATTTGTGAGACAAACTTTCCCTTCGAGGGACACCATTATACTAATGTATTATATACTAATTGTCAAACCTACTTATCGTTGTTATATTATAGTTCTACGTTGGACGATAAAACATTCAACCTACAACATTATTGTGACGAGGCATGGTGAAAACATATTCTGGTTATATAGTTTAAACTTTTTGTGAATACATTGATTTATTAACGCATTACAAACACGTGAATAAGTCAAATAATAACATAATAAACTGTTTAGTCCCATAGCTAACTTTTCAGATTTTTGCTGCTACTTTGCTTCATAGGTGAAATTTGGGTACTGTGACTATATGTTTTGTATATACATAAAATGTATAGCTAAAGGCCAAAGTAGTATACCGGTATCATTAATCGATTCACAAAAACAAATCTTAATTTAAAATCTAATTGTTCATTTTTTTTTGAAACTTTTATAGTTTCGGTTTGCGCCAAAGCTGCATGTTGAAGGCTGTTCTTTGACCTATAATGGTTTACCTTTTTCCAAATTATGGCTTGAATAGAGAGTTGTCTCATTGACACTCATAAAATTAAAATTGAGAATGGAAATGGGATATGTGTCAAAGAGACAATAACCCGACCATAGAACAAACAGCAGCAGAAGGTCAACAATAGGTCTCCAATGCAGCGAGAAATTCCTGCACCGGGAGGCATCCTTCAGCTGGCCACTAAACAAATATATATACTAGTTCAGTGATAATGAACACCATATTAAACTCCAAATTATACACATGAAGCTTAAATTAAAAATAATACAAAACTAACAAAGGCCAGAGGCTCCTGACTTGGGACAGGCGCAAAAATGAGATCTCAACCCTCCCCTATACATTTAGCCAGTGTAGAAAAGTAAACGAATAACAATACGCACATTAACATTCAGTTCAAGAGAATTCCGAGTCTGATGTCAGAAGATGTACAAAAGAAAATAAACAAAATTACATATAATACCCCTTCTTCTTATATCTTTGAGTATCATTAAAAATATATAAAAAAAATTGCTAAAAGGGAAGTACATACAATCTGACAAAATCAAACCTATCCAACAACGGAACAAAAATAACTGCCATATTTTTACTTGATACAGGGATTTTCCAAGAAATTGCTGTGTAAATTCTTGTTCTGTCGCTAGATGAACCCCTCCCCAAGGTGTGTGACAGCTGTTTGTAGTTCCGTTAGATTGACACAATTGGGTGAGCAAACCAAAACAGACATAATAGTCAAATGCGATACTTATCGATAATGTGTGTATAAGTAATACTGTTGGTAAAATCTGTTTTATCCCCTTCTTTAACTATCATTATTGCATTCGTCTTTACTCTAATGACACGTTACTCGACCTACAGAAATGTGTGGAGTCTCCCTGTGAATGAATCATTAAATAACCAGTGTAATATCCAAGTGGATTCATATTTTACCTAAAAGGTATACTGACCGGCTTAAGAACACTAGATTATTCTTTTAAATTCCCATTTTCAAATAAGCATTTAAGCATCAATTGGAAACATTGATGGCCTACATCTGTGCAAAATGGCATTCAGCAATTTGATTAGCAGTTGAAGTTGCGGCCGTAGACTTGTCTCGTAAGTGCCGTTCCGTATTCAAATTTTATAGACGTTACATTGACACTTCATGTTGATCTGGTCATCGGTGGTCTTCAAAGACTCCCGTCAACTGGCATCATTGTCGAAAGGACAGTAAGACGAGTTTCTGACGTCAAATATACTGGTTGCAACACGTTCACGTTTTCCTGTTTGCAGTATTCTAATGGGTAGATTCAGTTTTTTATTCCTCAGTATTTGCAATATGGAGATGTTACATGTTTTAACTGATTTAGGTGTGGGCAAGGATTGAAAGAACTGTTTCACAAAGAAAAGAAATGAAAAAAAAATTATTGGTTCGAAATTTCGCTTTCTGAAATTCGTGCAATCTCAATAATTTGTTATGTTCAACAACCACAGGTAAGTCAGATGTTGATTTTTTCAAAGGTCAAAGAAGTATGAAAGCATGAACAGAAGTTGTATGAGTATCGAACATGATTTGGTTAAATGAATCTACAAAATGAGTGTTGCGTTTTTAAAGTCAGTCAGTATACTAGTACAAGTTGATTACCCTTAAACACAAATAAAAACTTTAATTTTTCAAAATACTTTGGACACACCATTCACTCATTCTATATTGGTTATCTCGATCTCTATTTACAATATTTGAATATCCTATAATTTATTCCTTGAAAATAACTTTTTTTCAAATTGAGGTGTACATCCATTCGTTTTTTATGCGTTTTGTTATTTGATTTTGCCATGTGATTATGGACTTTCCGAATTGATTTTCCTCTGGGTTCAGTATTTTTGTGATTTAACTTTTTAAAACAACATTTTTTAAGCCTCATTTTTTTAATCAAGATTTTTACGATTAATATGTATTCTTCAAAACATTCGATACAAGTGAAAAATATCAATAATCTAAACGTAACAAATACTAGAGTCCCTTGGCCCCTTTTATAGAATAAATACAAAATGTTAAATTTTGATTGAAACACTACTTATAGATATTGCAAGAACAAATAAGATTCTAATGTTATAAGATAATTATTCATTTTCAACCTATTGTTGCATCATCATATATTTAATTGTTGTTTTATTATGTAATACTTCGTTTGTGTGAATATGCCATTGCGTATAACTTTGTTCATACATGTTGTGCTAGTCAATTTGTTACAATAAAGAAAATTCATTATAAAAAAAATATATTCTGAACCTAACTCTGTGAAAATTTTGTGTATTTACAATAAGCACTTTTTTAGTAAAATTTTTACATAATTTTATTAACAATAACGTCAGTCTTTTTAGCCATAATTTGGAGAAAATGGGTGATTGGTACAATAAATGATTTAACCATAAACATGTTCTTCACCACTTATATATTTACATTCATATAAACCTAAAATTCAGGCTGAGAAAAAGTTTAATTCTAGAAATGTTTGGCTCCTGAGAGGTCTACATCTTTAATGCAGATATTTTTTTAATAAAAAAAAAGCTGTGTAAGGTCATAAAAACTGTAGAACTAAACGACGGTCTATATGAAACTAACAGAACAACAAAACGGTCCATATAAACAGTGAGCACTTTTTTTATATATATATTCTTAACGAGATAAAACTGTATATTTGAATATATGTATAAACACCTTGCTAACATCTTTAAACTAAAGATTTGAAAAAGCATTGAAACATTTTGATATGTACATATTGTACATGATCGTACATATTCAGTTGTTATGAGAGATGAATTTGAATCTGTATCAGGCCGAGTCATTATGATGGAGAGTATGATTATGTCTGCATAGACAATTTCATATAATTATGTCGTAAATGTAAGCAGAACTAATTTTTATTAATCTTTGGAAGCCAAAGTAATTGCTTTCATTTACGATGAACAGTTTTATTATAGTACAAAACGTCTTTTAGAAATCATTTATTTAAGTATATACAGTACATATCTCGCAGCAAAATTCCCGTTTGTAGCTGATTATTTCATAAATTTCGTACTTTATGAGAAAAATGTAGACATTGAGTAAACTTGGTGTGCGTTTGATGGTTGTATGTCAATCTCCTGATTTAAAGTACACAAAACTGTGTTATTCGGGTATCGAACTTATCTACTATGAAAATTTACTTAAAAATAATAACTTGTTTTATTTCTGTATTGCAATTCCGAAAGTTTTTTATCCTTTTGAATATTTTTATTTGAATATCACTTATTTGTCTTTTGTAGACAATAGTCATGCAAAAAACATTAATAATGGTATTTATAATGAACTATTCTATTTTTCATATTTTGTTTTATGTATGTTTTCTGATTTTGTATTGTATCATGCAATGACATTTTTATTTTAAAGCATCAACATAATTAATTGTTCAATTGGAAAAGGTCTTCATTTTTTCTTTGTTAGCCAGAATACCTCTATCGACTTTTGACATATCAGAATCGGAAGGGGTTGAGTTTTATACCTGGTAAACCTGGATTACATCTTATAAGCCTGGACGTTTTGAAAGATATAGATTGTTTTTAATAGCTTTTGTTGGCTTTAAACTTGCTGTCAGTAACTGTGAGTACTCTCAGATGTGACTTATTGCATTTTCATGTGGGGATGTATAAGTACCCCGCCACTTTCTTTTGTATGTTTGTTAGATGTTTTTTCTGCTCTTTATCTATCTGATGAGTTAAACCATTTTCAAATAATTTGTATTAGTATGTCGTACCATTTCATCACTTTTCTATGTTTGGGAGGGTTGCCGCCTTCAAACTAATTTAATCCCTCCACATTTAGCATGTGCCTATCCCAAGTCAGTAGTCTACAAGTCAGTGGTTGTCGTTTGCTGCTGTATA
>CM034349.1:4510287-4542707 GCA_019925275.1 Mytilus edulis
TATTGAAACATTTTTTACCTTAAAAAAAAATCAAGTTACTTGACGGAACAAATTATAATAACAGACTTTTGAAAGAGTCATATACAATGCTTGGCATTTCAGTGAGGAGAGTATTTTATTGACCGAAAATAGATAAATAATATGTTATTCATATTCAATTTAATGTCTCATTATTTGTTGTCTTGCATTATATCATTATTTAAAATGAACCAGTCATACTTTTCCATGTCAATGTACGGTAATGTTGCCATCAGAAACTGTGTCTCAAATACTCTTCCTGCTGGCCTGATTGATATTACAAATATAAACTGACTTTATACGTCTTCCTTGAAGGCATGTGCTACTCGTCAAATTAAATGTTAAAATCGGTATTTAATAAAGTATTTCCTCTATAATGATGATAATGAATGTATTTATAAGGAATCATACTCTAGCTCAGAAGTTAGAAGGTTGTAGCAATACTATTTGGTTGAGATTTCATCTATTTTAAGTATTGTACTCAGTAGATTGATGTTGCACTTTGTGTTTGGTACATTGATGTTGCACTTAGAAAAACAAATGTACACCCACATGTAACAGTTTGAATTTATTTTTAGATACGTTTATGATCATTTTTATCCCTTTAATGATTCTCTCTTTTTTAAATTAATTTTTACTAACGATGAAGTAAAATAAAACAAAAATTGTTGGCGTATGAGTTGGATTTTTTTAATGTCTGTTTGGTTTTAGGTCAGTTGTCTTGTTTGTCTCTGTCTATTTCCACAGTTCTGACTGGTCGCTGAATTTCAATATTTGCCTCCTCAACATTTTATGTCTATTCAGGCTACTTATTGATTATATATTCAATATAAAACTTTTTAAACAAATGTCTTTGAAAATGAAGATATAGCTAGCTATAATGCTAGGTTTTACCCTTTATTTTCTTCCGAAAATGCCTGTACGAAGTCAAGAATTGACAGTTGTTCTCATTTGATTCGAAATCAAAGAATAAATGCCATCAATTATGATTTTTTAGTTTTCCAAACAAGATAAAAGTTGAACACCTAAACATTGGATACATTGTTTTAAATTGAAAAGATGTAGACCAATGTACAGCTTAATTTATACAAAAACATGTTTGTCTCTTATGAACCTGTTGTTCAGAGGTTGTCGTGTGATGTTGCAGCTCATAAATGTTATTTGCCTCTCGTTTTTTTAATAGATTAGACCGTTGGTTTTCCTGTCTGAATTGGTTTACATTATGAGGCCCTCTATAGCAAACTGAGCAATAACAAGGAGCGAAATCTCCTTGTTGTAGGCCGTACTTTGCACTATGATTTTTAGCTTTTTACAAATTGTGACTTGTATTGAGAGTTGTCTCATTAGCACTCAACCACATCTTCTTATATATATATATATATATATCATTACTTTTACAAATATAGCTACTTCATATTTCATGTTCACTCAGGAGTACTAAGTAGTTCTTGTTCAACTGTAGATATCAAAACTAAAGTAAAGCTTTATATCGAATTTTCTACGTTATATGTTTTACTCATTGTTGAAGATCGTATGTTGACTAATTCAATTACAATTCAGATACGGGTATAGCAAACAAGCCAGGGAAGACAAACACCGCAAGCAGAATTATGGAAACAACAGCATAGATAGAAAGGAAAACCAACTAGAGGGAATATCTTTTCCCAGTTGCAAATTTGTGTGCACAATATTTTACAATATTTCAAAACATCCAAATCTTAACTGAGAAACTGTTTCGTTATATTTATCAAAAGTCAGCTTCCTTCGGAAAATTTCAGGTGTAACATTGAGGAACCCTGACAATTATCATCTCTTTTTTACAAATTTTGCACAGATTTTGCAAAATGAAACATCAAAATACAGACACTCGCCTTGTCTGCATTCTATATACACAAAAGCTTTTCTGTAGTATCATTAGAGAAATCCTATTTATTTTTAAAGCAAACATAACACCAAAGGCAAATGCTTTTCTAAACGAAACACATATAGATGTCAATAGAAAACAAACCACAACACTACATAGTTTGCACTGAAAGAGGCGCGACTGGTTCCGGTAAGAACAACCACAATATGTCGGTTGAGTCAATTTTCGCAACGAGGAGATACCACAAAGTCAAAAATCAAAAGTCCTGATCGTCTACCATAGTAAGAGAATGTATGTTCATATGAAATAGAGAGTAACACAAATACAATTAATATAAATAGGAAGATGTGGTATGGGTACTAATAAGACAAATCTTAATTGAAATGGCTTTACTTGTTCAAAGGACATTTAAACACAAACACAAAATAACATAAACTGATCTTTGGCACAATATAAAGACGGACGTAGAAAGCTGATACATGTATAATTCAGGATATACCTGGTTCCTATGAAGTTAAACTTAAGGTAAAATATTTAGAAAGCTGTGAAAATTGCAAAATTTGGTTGAACAGATAGGGACTTTTAATTGGTGGTATGACACCTATATACATTAGACGTTAAATAAATAAAGAATAAACAGGTACATTTAAATATGATAATTTCGTTTTTGAATACGGAAGTATGTATACATTTTTAACAAAATTAATAAATTTGTTCTTCAGAGTGCGAGTACAAAAGTGAAAAATCATCGTAAAACTGAATACTTATGAAAAGGTGGTACATATAAAAGTAGTGAGACGAGTTATAACACAAAAAAGTAAACATTGGGTATCTGATATGTATTAGAAATTGTATAAACAGGTTAAACTAACACTAAAGTACGATTTTCGAGTACTTGCAGTTCCTGAAAGCTAGTAAAAAGCCAACAACAATATACTATAAACTGCTGCCCACAAGGAAGCTATCAAACCGACAGTTCCAAGTGTTGTAGATGAAATCATTCCCTCTATATAAAAAAAACAAGAATTGATTGACCGTAAGGGAAAGACAATGTTTCATAGATAACGACGGATATTTTCCAATTTTGTAGTTATAATTCTGACCACTTTTCTCTGAATGTGACTAATCGAGTGAGACTTATAACCTGGGTTATACTTAAATGTTGCTCAGTATTTTATTTAAACTATTGTGTTTTGTATACTGTTATTTGTCTTTTTACTTCTTTATCGTGTTTTGCGATGGAGTTGTCAGTTTATTATTTTAAATAGACTATTGAAATCTGACAATGTATCATTACAATCTTGTGAATATCTGAGAACTATCTCTTTCATTGTTTGATAATTATCTAAAATGTCCGATGAAATACTTCGGATTAAAACTTTTTGATAAATACACATTGCATAATGGACGTCAAGTTGATTACGTATTCCTTATTCTTTATTCGTTACCTATTCCCTATTCGTTACCTGTTCGTTACTTATTCCCTATTCCCTATTCGTTACATATTCGTTACTTATTCCCTATTCATTACTTATTCCTTATTCCCTATTCGTTACCTATTCGTTACTTATTCCTTATTCCTAATTCGTAACATATTCGTTACTTATTCCTTATTCCTTACCTATGCGTTATTTATTCCTTATTACCTATTCGTTACTTACTACTTATTCCTTATTCGTTACTTATTCCTTATACCTTATTCGTTACCTATTCGTTACTTATTTCTTATTATCTATTCGTTACCTATTCGTTACTTATTACTTATTCCTTATTCGTTACTTATTAGTTACTTATTCGTTACTTATTCCTTATTATCTATTCGTTACCTATTCGTTACTTATTACTTATTACTTATTCGTTACTTATTCGATTTTTGATATCCTTCCCCCTTTTTAATTGTTTATATTCTTATCTTTGGTGAAGATGTGGTATGATCGCCAATGAGACAACTCCCCACAATAGACCAAAATGACACAGAAATTAACAACAATAGGTTATACGTTGCACCTTTTAGAAAATGAATTCTAATTGTTTTCTCTCTCTGGTGGTACCTATGTGTTCTAAGAGGGGGAAAAACCCTATTAGCGCCTATGTACCTGTTTCAGCGCTACACTGTTATCCTGTTACTTATTCGTTCCTTATTCGCTTATAAAACGTGTGTTATACGTTCCAATTTTAAAAAGAAACATTTTCGTGTCTCTGGTGGTTACTATAAAAAAAAAAGAAGATGTGGTATGATTGCCAATGAGACAACTATCCACAAAAGACCAAAATGACACAGACATTAACAACTATAGGTCACCGTACGGCCTTCAACAATGAGCAAATCCCATACCGCATAGTCAGCTATAAAAGGCCCCGATAAGACAATGTAAAACAATTCAAACGAGAAAACTAACGGCCTTATTTATGTAAAAGGAATGAACGAAAAACAAATATGTAACACATAAACAAACAACTGCCGGTTCTTATAGGTGAAATAATCCTAATAGAACATATGTACCCGTTTCAGCGCTAGACTGATACCCTGTTACTTATTCGTTCCTTATTCGCTTATAAAACGTGTGTTATGTGTTGCACTTTAAAAAAAGAAATATTTTTGTGTCTCTGGTAGTACCCGTCGTTTCTTAGAGGTGAAATAACCCTAATAGAACATATGTACCCGTTTCAGCGCTCGACTGATACCCTGTTACTTATTCGTTCCTTATTCGCTTTTAATAAGCGTGGTACACGTTGCACCTTGAAATAAATCGATTATCGATTGCTTTCATGTCTCTGGCGGTAATTATTTGTTCTCTGAGGTGAAAACCCAATTACCAATTAGCGCATATGTACTTATTTCTGCGCTACACTGATACCCTGTTACTTATTCGTTCCTCATTCTCTTTTAATACGCGTGGTATACGTTGCACCTTGAAATAAATTGATTATCGATTGTTTTCATGTCTCTGGCGGTAATTATGTGTTCTCTGAGGTGAAAAAACCCTATTAGCGCATACGTACCCGTTTCAGCGCTACACTGATACCCTGTTACTTATTCGTTCCTTATTCGCTTATAACATGTGTGTTATGCGTTGCACTTTAAAAAAAGAAATATTTTTGTGTCTCTGGTAGTAACCGTCGTTTCTTTGAGGTGAAATAACCCTAATAGAACATATGTACCCGTTTAAGCGCTCGACTGATATCCTGTAACTTATTCGTTCCTTATTCGTTTTTAATACGCGTGGTATGCGTTGCACCTTGAAATAAATCGATTATCGATTGCTTTCATATTTCTGGCGGTAATTATGTGTTCTCTGAGGTGGAAAAAACCCTATAAGCGCATATGTACCTGTTTTAAGCGCTACACTGATACCCAGTTACTTATTCGTTCCTTATTCGCTTATGAAACGTATGTTATGTGTTGCATTTTAAAAAAGAAATATTATTGTGTCTCTGGTGGTACCTGTCGGTTCTTAGAGGTAATAGAACATATGTACCCGTTTCAGGGTTCGATTGATATCCTGTTACTTATCACTACAAACCAGCAAAAGTCTGAAATGGCCTATATTTGTACTCGACTGTACTGATCTGTACTCGACAAGTCTGAATTGGTCTGAAATTCACTTGATAATACTCGACTGTAGTCTGAACCATACTGAACAGTCTGTATTTGTACTTAACCATTTTATACGAGTCTGAACCATATTCGACCTAGTCTGAACCGTACTCGACCTAGTCTGAACCATACTCGACCAAGTCCGAACCGTACTCGACCTAGTCTGAACCATACTCGACTAAGTTTTAACCAACCTAGACCTATTCTTTGTTTCTATAAACTGAATTTTATCAATTTAGGAAATATTTTTTTAATAAAAAATGAAATTTAAACAACAACTTGAAATTTAGTTGAGTTTAGTTAATAATGCAGTGAATGTTTTTTAGCTCACCTTTCCAAAAGGAAATGTGAGCTTTTGCCATCACTTGGCGTCCGTCGTCGTCCGTCCGTCGTCGTCGTAAACTATTTCAAAGATCTTCTCCTCTGAAACTACTTAACCAATTCAAACCAAACTTCATCTGATTGATTCCTAGGGTATCTAAAATAAAGTTTGTGTTTTAATTCCCATTTCATCAAAAAACTTGGCCGCCATGGCTAAAAATAGAACATAGGGGTAAAATGCAGTTTTTAGCTTATAACTCAATAACCAAAGCATTTAGAGCCAATTTGACGGGGTAAAATTGTTTATCAGATCAAGATCTATCTGCCCTGTAATTTTCAGATGAATCGGACAACCCGTTGTTAGGTTGCTGCCCCTGAATTAGTAATTTTAAGGAAATTTTGCTGTTTTTGGTTATTATCATGACTAATATTATAGATAGAGATAAACTGTAAACAGCAAAACTGTTCAGCAAAGTAAGATTTACAAATAAGTCAACATGATCGAAATGGTCAGTTGACCCCTTTAGGAGTTATGGCCCTTTATAGTCAATTTTTAACCATTTACCGTAAATCTTAGTTATCTTTTAGAAAAATCTTTTCCTCTGAAACTACTGGGCCAAATTGAACCAAACTTGGCAACAATCATCATTGGGGTATATAGTTTAAAAATTGTGTCCGGTGACCCGGCCAACCAACCAAAATGGCCACCATGGCTAAAAATAGAACATAGGGGTAAAATCAGTTTTTGGCTTATAACTCAAAAACCAAAGCATTTAGAGCAAATCTGACATGGGGGTAAAATTGTTTATCAGGTCAAGATCTATCTGCCCTGAAATTTTCAGATGAATCGGACAACCTGTTAATGGGTTGCCGCCCCTGAATTGGTAAATTGTAGGAAATTTTGCTGTTTTTGGTTATTATCTTGAATATTATTATAGATGTAGATAAACTGTAAACAGCAATAATGTAATACTTGGGGTATACAATGTTTTTTTATACTTTCATCATAAATTATATTATGAACACGAGACAAACGAGACATTTCAGTGTGTCCACTCTTGTTTTTGCTTTTGAAGAAGATATGACAGAATCGAAGAACCATTTATATAAATTGAAAACCCAAAATAATCATTCATGGAAAATTTAAGCAAAAAATTTAAGGTGAGCGATTCAGGATTTTGAGAGCCTCTTGTTTATATTAATATATATATAAAATAGGAGATTAAACAACTGAATAGATTTTATAAAAATGAGACCTCGATTGTTTTGTTTTTTATTAAACCAAGAATTTAATATAATCATGATAATATAATTTCCATAGCAATTAAAAACATCGCATACTTAAAGCAATTTAATATGGTCTAATTACCTCAGTACATGTGTGTTTTACAGGTAAAAAGAAAGCCCTATTTTCTTAAACTCGTGTATTACTTATCTAGTATATTCGGAAGGCCTTGTTATTTAAATTAAACAGGATGTTGCAATTTTGAATAAATGTTATTTAGAATTTAAGACCTCTGACCAGGCGTGATCTTAGTTATGAGTTTGCCCCAAGCAGAGGTAATACTTTATTTTTCACCACTAATCAGAAAAACAATTTTATTTATTTATTTTTTTTTAATCCCATTTTGATATAAATTATATATAATATTTTTTATCCTAAATATAATAATAGATATATTTTTAATATAAGGTTAAACAAGTTATAAATTTTGTTGGCTGTTGTTATATATATCAGTTAAAAAGAAATTTATTTTGACAGTTAAACAGTAGAGGTTATTTGGTCTAGTATGGTTCAGACTGGTCGAGTATTGTCCAGACCTTTGGTTAAGTATGGTTTAGACTGGAACAGAAGGTCGAGTACTGGTCGAGAATGGGTTAAGACTGTTTCAGACTTGTCGAGTAATAGTTCAGACTATTTTTAACGGCAAAGATTAGGGTCAAGTACGATTCAGTACAGTCGAGTATGGTTCAGACTGGCGTCGAGTAATGTCAAGTAAAAGTCAGACCTATTCAGACTGGTCGAGTAAAAATCAGTCCAGTCGAGTACAGATATAGGCCATTTCAGGCTTTAATGGTTTGTAGTGTATTCGTTCCTTATTCGCTTTTAATACGCGTGGTATACGTTGCACCTTGAAATAAATCGATTTTCAATTGTGTTCATGTCTCTGGTGGTAACAATGTGTTCTTAGAGATAACATAACCCTATTATGTATGTACCGTTCCAGCGCTCGGTTAATAACCTGTTACTTATTCGTTCCTTATTCGCTTTTAGTACGCGGGGTATATGTTGCACCTTGAAATAAATCGATTTTGAATTATGTGCATGACTCTGGTGGTAACTATGTGTTCTTAGAGATGAAAGAACTCTATTAACGCGTATGTACCCGTTCCTGCGCTCGGTTAATACTCTGTTACTTATTCGTTATTTATTCAATTATAATACGTTTGTTATACATTGCACCTTTTAGAAAAGGATTTTCAATTGTGTCCATGTTTCTTGTTGTAATAATGTGTTCTTAGAGATGAAAAAACCCTATTTGAGCCAATTTACCCGTTCCAACGCTCGATTAATACCCTGTTACTTATTCGTTACTTATTTGCTTTTAATATGCGGGGTAAACGTTGCACCTTTTAGAAAAGGATTTACAATTGTGTTGATGTGTTTGGTGGTAATAATGTGTTCTTATAGATGAAATAATCCTATTAGCGCGTATGTACCCGTTCCAGCGCGCGGTTAATGCCCTGTTACTTATTCGTTCCTTATTCAATTATAATATGTTTGTTATACATTGCACCTCTCAGAAAAGGATTTTCAATTGTGTTCATGTCTCTGGTGGTATTAATGTATTTTTAAAGATTTAATAACCCTATTACCGCGTATGTACCCGTTCCAGCGATCGGTTAATTCCCTGTTACTTATTCGTTACTTATTCAATTATAATATGTTTGTTATACATTGCACCTCTCAGAAAAGGATTTTCAATTGTGTTCATGTTTTTTGTGGTAACTATGTGTTCTTAGAGATGAAATAAACCTATTAGCGCGTATGTACCCGTTCCAGCGCTCGGTTAATACTCTGTTACTTATTCGTTCGTTATTCGCTTTAAATACGTGTGGTATACGTTGTACCTTGAAATAAATCGTTTTTCAATTGGTTCATGTCTCTGGTGGTAACAATGTGTTCTTAGAGATGAAATAACCCTATTACCGCGTATGTATCCGTTCCAGCGCTCGGTTAATACCCTGTTACTTATTCGCTTATAAGACGTTAGTTATATGTTGCTTTTGCAAATAAATCTTTCCAATTTATGTCTTGTCTATGGTGGTAATTATGGGTTCTAACAGTTGAAAAAAAACACTTATAAGCGTGCATGAACACGTTTCAGCGCTTGGCTGTTACACTGTTACTTATTCGCTTATATTACGTTTGTCTTACATTGCACCTTTTAAAAAGAAATCTTTTCAACTTATTTCTTGTCTGTGATGGTAATCGATTTATTTCAAGGTGCAATGTATACCACGCGTATTAAAAGCGAATAAGGAACGAATAAGTAACAGGGTATCAGTCGAGCGTATGTTCTATTGGAGTTATTTCACCTCTAACAACCGACAGTTACCACCAGAGACACAAAAGTATTTCTTTTTTAAAGTGCAACGCATAACACACGTTAAATAAGGAACGAATACGTAGCAGGGTATCAGTGTAGCGGTGAAACGGGTACGTATGAGCTAATAGGTTTTTTTTTCAATTCAGAGAACACATAATTACCGCCAGAGACATGAAAGCAATCGATAATCGATTTATTTCAAGGTGCAACGTATACCACGCGTATTAATAGCGAATAAGGAACAAATAAGTAACAGGGTATCAGTCGAGCGCTGAAACGGGTACATATGTTCTATTAGGGTTATTTCACCTCTAAGAACCGACAGTTACCACCAGAGACACACAATATTTCTTTTTTAAACTGCAACGCATAACACACGTTTTATAAGCGAACAAGGAACGAATAAGTAACAGGGTGTCAGTGTAGCGCTGAAACGGGTACATATGCGCTAATCGCTAATTGGGTTTTCACCTCAGAGAACACATAATTACCGCCAGATACATGAAAGGAATCGACAAATCGATTAATTTCAAGGTGCGACGTATACCACGCGTATTAAAATCGAATAAGGAACGAATAAGTAACAGTGTATCAGTCGAGCGCTGAAACGGGTACATATGTTCTATTAGGGTTATTTCACCTCTAACAACCGACAGTTACCACCAGAGACACAAAAATATTCTTTTTTAAAGTGCAACGCATAACACACGTTTTATAAGCGAATAAGGAACGAATAAGTAACAGGGTATCAGTGTAGCGGTGAAACGGGTACATATGAGCTTATAGGTTTTTTTCAATTCAGAGAACACATAATTACCGTCAGAGACATGAAAGCAATCGATAATCGATTTATTTCAAGGTGCAACGTATACCACGCGTATTAATAATAACGAATGAGTAACAGGGTATCAGTCGAGCGCTGAAACGGGTACATATGTTCTATTAGGGTTATTTCACTTCTACGAACCGACAGTTAACCACCAGAGACACAAAAATATTTCTTTTTTAAAGTGCAACGCATAACACACGTTTTATAAGCGAATAAGGAACGAATAAGTAGCAGGGTATCAGTGTAGCGGTGAAACGGGTACATATGAGCTTATAGGTTTTTTTCAATTCAGAGAACACATAATTACCGTCAGAGACATGAAAGCAATCGATAATCGATTTATTTCAAGGTGCAACGTATACCACGCGTATTAATAACGAATGAGTAACAGGGTATCAGTCGAGCGGTGAAACGGGAACATATATTCTATTAGGGTTATTTCACTTCTACGAACCGACAGTTATCACCAGAGACACAAAAATATTTCTTTTTTAAAGTGCAACGCATAACATGCGTTTTATAAGCGAATAAGGAACGAATAAGTAACAGGGTATCAGTGTAGCGCTGAAATGGGTACATATGCGCTAATCGTTAATTGGGTTTTCACCTCAGAGAACACGTAATTACCGCCAGAGATATGAAAGCAATCGATAATCGATTTATTTCAAGGTGCAACGTATACCACGCTTATTAAAAGCGAATAAGGAACGAATAAGTAACAGGGTATCAGTCGAGCGCTGAAACGGGTACATATGTTCTATTAGGGTTATTTCACCTCTAAGAACCGACATTTACCACCAAAGACACAAAAATATTTTTTTTTAAAGTGCAACGCATAACACACGTTTTATAAGCGTATAAGGAACGAATACGTAACAGGGTATCAGTGTACCGCTGAAACGGGTACATATACGCTAATAGGTTTTTTTCACCTCAGATAACACATAATTACCGCCAGGGACATGAAAGCAATCGATAATCGATTTCTTTAAAGGTGCAACGTATACCACGCGTATAAAAAGAGAATAAGAACGAAAAAGGAACAGTATATCAGTTGAGCGCTGAAACGGGTATATATGTTCTATTAGGGTTATTTCACATCTAAGAACCGACAGTTACCACCAGAGACACAAAAATATATCTTTTTTAAAGTGCAACACATAACACACGTTTTATAAAAGAAAAGGGAACGAATAAGTAACAGGGTGTCAGTGTAGCGGTGAAACGGGTACGTATGCGCTAATAGGGTTTTTACACCTCAGAGCATACATAATTACCGCCAGAGACATGAAAACAATCGATAATCGATTTATTTCAAGGTGCAACGTACATGTATAACCTCGCGTATTAAAGGCGAATAAGGAACGAATAAGTAACAGGGTATCAGTCGAGCGCTGGAACGGGTACATATGTTTTATTAGGGTTATTTCACCTCTAAGAACCAGTAGTAACAACAAGACACGAAGATATATATTTTTTTAATTGGAAACGTATAACACACGTTTTATAAGCGAAAAAGGAACGAATAAGTAACAGGATACAGTGTAGCTCTGAAACGGGTACATAAGCGCTAATAGGGTCTTTCCCTCTTTGAACAACATAGTTACCAACAGAGACAAGAAAACAATTGAAAATCATTTTCTTAAAAGGTGCAACGTATTAACCAACGTATGAGAAGGCGAATAAGAAACGAATAAGTAACAGGTAACAGTCGAGCGCTGAACGGGTACATAGGGCTTATAGGGTTAAATCACCCTTAAAACCCCAAGGAGTAGATCAGTAGACCCCTTTGCTCAAAATATAGCATTTTAGAAATTTAAATGTAATCGTTTAGATATATTGCAAAGTAGAATGCTTCTGCTACAAAAGGCTGTTTGACAAAATAATGCACATTCGGTACTAGCATCATTAAGTCAGCTAATTACGAGAATCTTCACAATTAGTAGCATTAGTTAAATTTAGCGGTTTCCTCTGAAATGAAAGTGCCCATTCGTGTTCTTCTAAATTGAAATGTAAGTGTATTCGATAAATACATAAATAATAAAGTTGAGATGACACGATGCATCCACTTTCATTTGACAAACCATCTGAAGTGACGATTTTGCATATTTCGATAGATTTCATATTAAGCTTGAATCGGGCTTTAATGACTATTAAGTAAATCTTCACATAAATAATTGAATCATTCAATAGGACACTTAGTTAGAAGCGTCTAAATCATTCGTTAGATGAACTTGATAATTGAGCGAAATCGGCCCTTACCGGACTACCCTTTACCACCAGTGACAAGAAAACAATTGAAAATCAGTTTTTTAATGTGCAACGTATAACACAAGTATTATACGCGAATAAGGAACGAATAAGTAACAGGGTATCATTCGAGCGCTGAAACTGCTACATACGCGCTAATAGGGTTATATCACCTTTTAAGAAACGAAATCTACCACTAGAAACAAGAAAACAATTTAAATCCTTTTTTTAAAAGGTGCAACGTATACACGCGTATAAAGCGATTAAGGAACGAAAAAGCAACAGGGTTTAAACCGAGCGCTGGAACGGGTACATACGCGCTAATAGGGTTATTTCATCTCTAAGAACACATAGTTACCGCCAGAGACAAGAAACCAATTGAAAACCATTTTTTAAAAGGTGCAACGTATAATACGCGTGTTATAAACAAGGTATTAGTCAAGCTCCGAAACGATGTACACCCCGCTAACATGTTTTATAGCTGACCATGCGGTATGGGCTTTGCTTATTGTTGAAGGCCGTATCGTGACCTATAGTTGTTAATTTCTGTGTCATTTTGGTCTATTGTGGGGAGTTGTCTCATTGGCGGTCATACCAAATCTTCATTTTCATACAAGCGCTAAAAAGGTAATTTCACCTCTTCGAACCAAGAACCAAATCTTCAAACATACGAATATAAAACATTTAAAAGGTAGAACGTATAAAAATCAAATAAGAAACAAATAAGTATCTTACATAAAGCAACAGGATCGGTTGAGCACAAACACATATAAATAGATCATAAAAAGGTCATTTTACCTCAACAAATTTAGAACTATAACCAGAGATAAGAATATAAACAATTAAAAGGGGGGAGGATATCAAAAATCGAAAATAAGTAACGAATAAGGAATAAGTAATAAGTAACGAATAGGTATAAGGAATAAATAACGAATAAGTAACGAATAAGAATAGTAACGAATAGGAATAAGGAATAAGTAACGAATAGGGAATAAGGAATAAGTAACGAATAGGTAACGAATAGGGAATAAGGATAAGTAACGAATAGGAATAGGGAATAAGTAACGAATAGTAACGAATAGGGAATAGGGAAAAAGTAACGAATAGGTAACGAATAGGGAATAGGGAATAAGTAACGAATAAGAAATAAGGAATAAGTAACCAACTTGACGTCCATCATAGCATTACATTACATATATAAGAAAATTATGAATCACTGTACCTGCACTGGAATTAATTAACAAACACAGAGATAACAAAGTCAGCTCCAGTAATATCATCTTGAATACAAGAAATGAAAAGTTTGTTAGATATTATCTTTCTAGATCACTGAAGCAAGAATCGTCATTCACATGTTAACAAATAAACAGATGTTGACATCAAAGATCCTTTTATATTGATCAACCTTTAATATGCAAGTAAATGATATAAGTACATATTAAAAAAATATAATATGACCCTTTCATTGCGGCTCTGGAACCTTTACTGAAAATATAGATTTACTAGACAACACTAGCCCATCTGCTATTACTTCTTTAAATAGGGTTTCTTATCGAATTTATACGAAAAATAGTTTTGCAAGGCAAAATAAACTATTACTTAGTACTCCAGTGGGTGTTGTCGTGCTGTCCTGCCATCTCATTTTATGGCCTTTTTTTTTTAAACTTTTATAATAAGGTAAAAGTTTTGTTTATTGATAAATACAATAAGATGACTTTTGTTTGTTCACATTTTTGTCACTTGATGTTTTTGTACTACGATTTTTTTGCAATCATAGTTGTCCCATTTTCCTATTTTTTAATTTAGACTTGTGTTTGGTTTTGTGATTTTTAGGGATAACATTTTTTACCATTTAATTTACAAAATATACGATAAGCTTTATAAGCCTATCAAATATTTCGTGAAACCTATTGAAGTGTTTGGACTATTTGAAGTTGTTATTTAAATGTTTTTTGCACTTCAGTGTTTCTGTTGTTCCGTTGTTTTCCTCTTGCAAAGAGGTATCCTTGTGATTAACCTTATCACTATAAATTAATTATCTTTATCAAAAAATATAGCATACTTGTTTTAATTTGCTCTTTATTTTGTACTTGTATTAATTTTCCTCACAGGCTTTGAAAACGGTTTCCATGCATAAACGTCGACTGCAACTTTTCCAACACTTAACGTAGAATCTTGTTTGTTGTTAGAAATATCATTTTCTTTATTCTTGTTGACGACATTGTCGTTTTTGTTTTTCTTTGGTTGTTTCTTTCGAACGTTAACTGTTTTCTTTTTAACTTTCAAACCTTTTGCTTTTGACAATGTCTTCTTAGATTTGTTCTTTGTTGATAGATCATCGTTTTTATTATTTTTCAATGGTATGTTCTTTCCTTTCTTATTTTTAATTTGTTTGTCCTTCCTTTGTTATTGTTATTTGAAGCTTTTTTGTCCTTTCCCTTTTTATTTGTAACTTTTTTATCCTTTCCATTTTTACTTTTAGCAGCATTTTCTTTATCACTGGGTTTATGACGTAAATTTGATCTGCAACATCGACAACACCCAGACTGTGTTTCATCACCATCATCGTCGTCCTGAACCCTGTTTCTGAAACAGTTAAATATTAAAAAAATGCATTTTTTCAATAATTGTTATATTCTAATAATGTATAGCGGTAGAATTTCTAAATGGTGATCGGCTATTTAAAACACACTTAATTAACGTCGACAATAAACTAAAAACACCATGGCCCCAAGGGGAAGAACCAGAAAACACAATACAACAAACCATAACAAACAAAACAAAACTAAAGACTAAGCAACACGAACCCTCTCAAGGGCGATCACAGTTCCGTGTCAGTTATGTATTTGTTTTATTCTTTGCTGTTTGCTCTATATGTTCGTGTGTGCTAACAATTTGAAATGTACAAATAACCGGTAAATACGAACTGGACATTCCAAACTAACAAATCGAGGACGAACTGAAAACTCTAGGACAACAAGTGAAAAACGACGAAAAGATGAACAAAAATAAAGGTAACAGTAGTATACCGCTGTTCAAAACTCATAAATCCATGGACAAAAAACAAAATCAGAGTAACAAACTAAAACCGAGGGAAACGCATTAAATATAAGAGGAGAACAACGACATAACACTAAAATGTAACACACATAGACAAAATCTCACGAGAATAACAAATATAACATATATATTATAACATCAAAACCAAATACATGAATTTGGGATATACAAGTACCGTGACACGCAAGTAAATCCAATGTTTGATCATTAAAAAGTAATAAAAGGTAGTAAGATGTCTGAATAAGTCCTCGTACATTACTTTGGCCAAATGAAATATTATTGTTGCGTTATATAAGCTGTTGCTGCTTTTTATGTTGACAAATGACACTATTTAATAGACTAACCATAACTCTTCGGATGCTTTACAATTCATAATGTTTTGTCGGTGTTTTGTTCAATCTTTTTGCATGCTTAAAATTCTCAACCTAAAGTGTATTTATAGATTATCGTTGATCATCTCAAATTAAAGAATAGATTTTCTCGCTTGACCCGGTACGTCGAAAGAGAGAAATGCAATCGAGTTGTTTGAGATGACCAATGATAACCTGTTTATCGCTATTTTACCTATGACGACGTTGTCAATTGCATGTCAATTTATTGCAACGCCACCTACCTCCTTAGTTTCTAGCGATAATTTTCCATCTCAAGCGAGCAGCATGATATAGAAAATTATCACAAAAAAAATCAAAGGAAAAATGCACAAAATAGTGATAAACATCATTATCGTATGGCATAAATTGTCTCCCAAAACACCGATATCGTTTGTCTCAAGAATTTGTAGTTTTTATAACCTAATGTTTCTTTTCCGGATCTGGTTGACCGTTATGGAATTTTATAGCTACAATTTCATCTCCCTTTTCTTGAATATGACCTACTGAGTCACGGGTATTGTACCAACATGTACAAAACAAGGGATGCCACATATAAAGCAGGTTCTGTTGACCCTTCCGTGGCACCTGAAATCCTCCCCAGTTTTTGGTGTGGTTCATTTTGTCATTTTTTTGTCTTTGTGTCTGTCTATGTGTTTTAAGTGCTGTTGTTTGTCTGTTTGTCTGGGTTTTTTTCTTTTTTAGCCATGGCGTTGTCAGTTTATTTTTCACTCATAAGTTTGAATGTTCCATTGGATCGTTTGTCTCTCTTTTGTGTTCATCTGTTTGTAACTTTCTCTTTCTTTGTATTTTTTTACATATAATTTACAAATATGTAAGACTCATTCTATTGAATTATACTTTGATTTTTTAAATAGAAATTGCAAACGCGTATCATTTTGATGAGTTATTCTGTATTCATAAAATACTGAATGCACAAAAAATTAATTGTTTTTTAAAAGTGGCTGGGACTAGAAATCACGTTTTTATTGAAAAACGCCCACTTACCTGCGACAGGCATATCTGCAGCAAAACACACAGAGTATTGACAATACCACTATAAACAATATCAAAACAACGGCTCCTATGATGTAAAAGTAAGCTACAATAGATAAAAAATATTATCAAAACAATATCAAAACAATGGTTCGTATAATGTAAAAATAAGCTACAATAAATCGAAACAATATCAAATCAATTGGCTCATATGTTGTACGGGTATATATCTCCCAATTGATACGATATTCCCGTGCTTGCATTTCCTATCATGATTTTCTAAATAAAGGGTTGCTGCTCACAAGGAAGCTATTAAACCAAGAGTTCCAAATGGTGAAGTTGAAATCATCCCTTCGTAAATTTTACGGACGCCATCACGAGTTGGTTGACCGTTATGGAATAACCGTTTCACAAATGATATCGGATATGTTCCTTACGTCGTAACTACAATCCCCTTCACTTTCATGAATGTGACATACCGAATTAGACTATTTACCGGATTTTTATCACATAAGCAACACGACGGGTGCCACATGTGGAGCAGGATCTGCTTACCCTTCCGGAGCACCTGAGATCACCCCTAGTTTTTGGTGGGCTTCGTGTTGTTTATTCTTTAGTTTTCTATGTTCTGTCATGTGTACTATTGTTTGTTTGTTTGTTTGTCTTTTTCATTTTTAGCCACGGCGTTGTCAGTTTATTTTAGATTTCTGAGTTTGACTGTCCCTTTTGTATCTTTCGTCAATCTTTTGTAAAAGTAAGATGCAATAGATTAAAACAATATCAAAACAATGGCTGTCAAAGCTAAAAAGAAAATCTGGAATATTTGGAATTCAATGCACTTTAACCTCGCAATTTATACTAGAAAATTATATGTGTGCCCTTAAACTTTTGAACTCAATGTAACCCATTATGTTCAAACCAAAATTCTACTTTTTTTTTAACTTAAATCATACTTATATATCGATATTTTTTAATTAATAGATAGGGTCTATCTTACAAATAGTTGTTACTTAAAGTTGATAAATTAAAGATTTTGTAAGAATCTGAATAATTTGTTTTCAGCGTTTTTTCGGGGCTTTTGCTTTGTTTTATGTACATTTTTACATTCGCTGAAAAACTGACAAGGGCTTTTGTTTGTAAGTTTCATACTATATATGCCGAATCAAAATAAAGTTTTCTATTCTCTTCTAGTATGTTCCAGTATTTTCTGTTATAAGCCTGGTACCTTTGATATTATATAGTACTGATGTTGTCGGATATGTTAATGGTGTCAACGATCTTGTAAACCACTGCATTACTATAATACTTAAGTTGATAAAATACATTGATACTGATGATAAAATACATTGATACTGATATTTAATTGTGAACGTTTTCAGTATAACTACATGCACGTCATAAACAGACATGGGGATACATAAATTTGTGCAATGCCAAAATAAAGTCTCGACATGATGTAAATCAAACATCCCGTAAAGGTATTCTGTTTTAACAGGATAATATAGAACGTATGAATTTTGAAAATTTACTAATTTCCTTTCTCAATAAAACAAACTTTTTGCATAAAAACTGTAAGAATGTATATAAATGAATAAATTAGGAATCAATACTTATGTAGGTGAGTCTCCAGTATACTGTTTTTATGTTTATTTTTAAAACACTGTCAAAATAAAAAATAATAAATCTTTAAAAAAAAAACTTGAGTTGTGGCTAATTAAAAAGCGAGTATCAGCGATCGAATTACGACATTTTTTTTTCCATTTTGCAATTGGAACAGTACAAATCAAACATTTAAAGGCATAATTGTTCTGAAATGTAGAATATAGGGTATTGATGTAAATTTATGCTATATAGTTATTAACACTTTCAGTAATATGTCCTGCCGATACTTATATATCGGCATTGTACAACTTCATGTTTTCCTCGTCTGTATATGACATATCTATACTAAATTCATTGATGCAAGATAGGAGCCTGTAGTTCAGTAGAAGTCGTTTGTTGCTGTATATCATATTCGTTTTCGTTCATTATTTTGTACATAAATCAGATGGTTAGTTTTCTCATTTGAATTGATTCACTTTTGTCATTTCGATGCATTTTCTTGTTGTCTATATATGCAGTATTGTTTTAATTCATTGTTTGAGGCTGCATGGTGACCTATAGTTATTTTAAAGTTCTGTTTCATTTGGTGTCTCATGATTGTTTTCTAATTGACAATCATACCACATCTTCTTATTTTTATATATATCTTACCATTTGACAAGAATGATAGACTGCAAGACGAATATTCTCCAACCCAGGCACCGGAAGTGCACGTGACCGTGGGGCTTCCCGACATAACATAGTTCTGTGAACAGACGTAGAATACTTGTTCTCCAGCACTATATGATGCTTTTACTGGAACATAATACCCATTAGAAATACTTTCTGGCACAGTTGTACACGCCATTGTGGAAATTACACTACTTTGAAAATTCCATTAATAAAGTCCAGATATTGATATGAATACTGATACACAAGATAGCTAAACAAAGGCAACAGTAGTATACCGCTGTTCAAACTCGTAAATCCATGGACAAAAAACAAAATCGGGGTAACAAACTAAAACTGAGGGAAGCGCATTAAATATAACAGGAGAACAACGACACAACACTACAATGTAACACACACAGAAACGAACCAAGCATCAGACAAAATCCCACGAGAATAACAAATATAACATCAAAACAAAATACATGAATTTAGGATAGACAAGTACCGTGACACGTCTTATCGCAATGTCAATTTACACTCAAAAATAAGAGAAAACAAACGACGCAACGTTAAATTGTAACACACAGGTAGCTAAGACCTACCGATTACGTATACTTTTGTTATAAAAGTTAAGATAATTGATTTTTGTAATTATATATATTATTAATAATTCAATAAATTCGTATGTGGTATTAAAGTTTAAAAGAATGAAAGAAAATAATATTTTAATGACTTGATAAATACAATATCACAGTATACGAACAAATATGCCACAAAATTTTTTTCAAAATGAAAGAACCATATTCAAATTGATCATTGTTTATGTTTACAAAACGAAATTTAAATAAATATATATATTGATATCCATTCATTTAGTTTAGTATGCAGAAATAGACTGTGTATTTAAACCTATGTCAAACAAGAAACAAAACTAAAACAAGCTGATCATATTTAATTGTTATCGGTCCATATAACATTGGGCTTTTTGTCGTCATTTGTGCATAAAAGCCCATTATGAAACTATAATCCCTTAACGGCTGGTTTGTTACTAAGTTTGTGGTTATGGTATTCGTATAAGTTCGGTGAACACGGAAACCATTGCATATATAGGAGTTTTACAAAAGAGATTTTTTCCAAGGCACTTTGTCCGTTTTTTGACAATGCAACATAAGACAAGGATGCAACTGCACCACATTGTACACCCTAGTTTCGTAAAGTAAATATGCAAAACATATAAATCCCACAAAATATAGTATACGTTTACTGATAGAACCAAGTGTTGAAATTTCAAGTCAAACAATAGAAAACAATATGGTTTTATTATTCTTATCTATCAATTAAAATACATGTAGATACAATCACACTATATACAATTTTTTTTTCAAAACAAGTTTCTAGTAGTTTTTTTTTCTAATGATATTTAAAATGAAATGGAAGAGTTAAATCTAGTTTGACAAATACACAGTAAAATTCAGCAATAAATTAAAACTACATAATATTTACAGTCACAAAATGACTTAGTCACAAAATGACTTATTTTGTGATAGTATTGATATTTCTGATTTCATGTGTATGAGGAAGCCATATTCTACGAGGAACTACTTTTTGTCGACGTCGTTCTACTATGAGTAAATCACGAACGGGTAGAGTTGAATCAAACATCGTCATAGCGTCCTGTCGTCGATTACATCTTTTCATTTGATGGAAATATTCTTGTACTATTGCCCAACCTCTGGTTTGTGTCTCTACCTTTAAAAAGAGATTTTTAAACAAACAAGTTGTAACAGTTTTAAGCCTTCATTTTGTTAATTTTACTACATCTGTGCTGATTTACAAAACAACTACACGAGAAAATCTTAATACAAGTGAAAACACATATATATTGAAACAATTTGTCAAGTGACATTTTTAAAATTCAATGTTTTGGAGTTTAGTATGACGTCCATTATCACTGAACTAGTCTACATATTTGTTTAGGGGCTAGCTGAAGCACGCCTCCGATTGCTGGCCGGGAGTTTCTCGCTGCATTGAAGACCATTTAGTGGCCTTCGGCAGTTGTCTGCTTTTTGGTCTAGTTGTCGTCTCTTTGACACATTCCTCATTTCCATCCTCAATTTATATTTTCTTTTTTTACTTTTCGTGGGGATTGCGCGGCAAGATGCTTACATTTCTGAGATTGTTCCGATTGGTAGGATTCGTGTTGCACAGTCTTAACTTTCTATGTATTATACTTTCGACTGCTTGTATTTTGTCATTGCATTGTCAGTCCCTCTTCCGCATATGAGTGATCCAAGTTGATACTTCCGCAATATGTATTCTTCTGTAGATAGGTTTCAATATGACTTAGTTTGAATTTGAAATTCAGTTATTTCTAATGGCCGCTATTTTGGAGGGGTGAATGGTTTTGGAGTTTAGTATGACGTCCATTATCACTGAACTAGTCTACATATTTGTTTAGGGGCTAGCTGAAGCACGCCTCCGATTGCTGGCCGGGAGTTTCTCGCTGCATTGAAGACCATTTAGTGGCCTTCGGCAGTTGTCTGCTTTTTGGTCTGGTTGTCGTCTCTTTGACACATTCCTCATTTCCATCCTCAATTTTATATTTTCTTTTTTTTACTTTTCGTGGGGGATTGCGCGGCAAGATGCTTACATTTCTGAGATTGTTCCGATTGGTAGGATTCGTGTTGCACAGTCTTAACTTTCTATGTATTATACTTTCGACTGCTTGTATTTTGTCATAGCATTGTCAGTCCCTCTTCCGCATATGATTGATCCAAGTTGATACTTCCGCAATATGTATTCTTCTGTAAATAGGTTTCAATATGACTTAGTTTGAATTTGAAATTCAGTTATTTCTAATGGCCGCTATTTTGGAGGGGTGAATGGTGAATTGTCCATTATGACGAAACAATTTAAAACATGAGGTATACACAATTCTCAGAAGAGATCTTCATTAAATCGATCAAGTTGGTTTCGGCTGACTTGTGGTTGATTTTGTAAAATAAAACATCAAAATGGCCACATAAGGGAAGTAACTGCTGCATAATTATGCCAATCGATAAGAGACGAGATACTGATGTAGTTTACTTACTTACATGCTGCTTCAGGTTGGAATTATTGTTTTCCTTTACTTCAAACATTTGAGAAATTGCTTGATTCTGTAAACAGGGTAAAATTATAATTCAAGCTATATATATGATATTTATATCTTTCATACATATGTGTCATTACACCTGATTGACAGTTAAAACTTGTTATTATACATCATAAGTATTCAAACAGTATGGTTGATATAGACCTGTTCTACACTCGGAATTCTAACATAACAGATCTGCATTTTGTATTTATTTATTTATTGCTCCGTTTAAGAGGTCTCGCTGTGACTATGAGATGAAGCAGTAATTTAAGTGCTGCCCCTTTGCTTTTGAGTGAATGTTGCTTATGTATTTATTAAGGGTCATGGATTGATACCCAAAACCTATATGTACCAATTCAGTAAACGATAAATAATATAAAAAAGAAGATGTGGTATGATTGCCAATGAGACAACTCTCCACAAGAGACCAAAATGACACAGAAAACAACAATACAAGATCATTATTGAATTTCATCCGCTATTTTTGGAAGTGTCTATTATTTTTCTCTGTTCTTCGCAGTTATTTCTTGCACACTCTAATTCTTATAGTCATACATGTGTAGACTAACATTGTCAAAACTGTTGAATATGTGTGTATAACAATGGAAACTGCTATTTTGTGTGTTAATGTTTAAAGAAATGCTAACCTTAGTTGGTGTTTCTTGTACCATATTCATTTTATCAGACATCGGTTTTACACCATTACTCGCTACTTTTTGCTCATTTCTCGGACGCTTCCTTCGACAACATCCAGCATAGCGATAGCAACATGAACAGCCCTTGCCTGCTCCTCCACCGGTGTGGTCAATCATCAAATTAGGGTCTACTTTAGGACTGATGAAATAAAATGAGAAAAATCTGGTAGTTCATTCCAACATTTAGTGGACACATTGTATGTCATAACAATATTATAATATTAGAAAGTAAAACATTTTTGGTAAAAACCCTGCCATGCCCCTGCTAACATGTATGTGAAAGATTATTTATGACTGAATAAAGGCTTATTAATGCAAGGATAGATAGATAATTCTTCCTTCCTCTATATTCGCCACTCAAGTCAATTGAGAACTGACCAAATATGTTTTAATCACGACAAGTCCACTGATACTGACATTCTCATCGAGTACACCTTACAAAAAAATGAACAAATTACCGATAACAAAAATATAACATTATTATAAATACCCAAACAACTTCCATAGAACTGCTGCCAAACAAGCCAGGAGTAAAATCACCGCTAGGACTGCCGCCAAGCCAACCAATGCAATCAACCAAACAGGTACTACAACAAATTCAAAACACGGATAACAGCTAATGTCTGATGCATGTGGATAATATAGTTGAACATTCTCTAAATATTATATGGTGTCACATTATAAGTAATATTCGTCTTTTCATGTTTACACGAATGTATGTTATTGTCAAGGACATTTATATAGGACTCCAACTTCAAAAATGGCATCGTTAGCACCTATCAAAAGTCTTAAAATATTTCTGACATCATTTAGAAGAATCGTGTAAAAGAAGAAGCAACAACACCCTATCTACTCCAAAGTATTTTTTCTGTTTAAGGTTGGCGTCTAGTGAATACGGAGCACAATTCAGTTAATAAAGTCTCCATGACCTTACGTACTCACATTACAGTTATCAAGGACGTTCTGTTACGATGATTCAAGTGAAGAGAATGTGATAAAGACTATTTTTCGCGTATTATCTGCCATTTTTAATTTCTGATCGCATGTTGTAAATATGGTTCTGTTGGTTTATTAAATGACAGGAAGTTACAAACCTTCATCACATAGAGCATTTGTGTCAAAGACTCATTAAACTCTGTTTACAAAAGAACAGCTTTATGTTCGGTTAAAGAAATTCATGACAAGAAAATGTTTATGACCCCATAACCTTGTTAATAATTTGTAAATAAAATACAATAAATGTCTGTACTTTCATCTTGGTTATTGGTTATATCTAACCAATACTGGTTGGCTGAGTTTATTAACGAACATTCGGGAAGTGGGCTTGACCATTGTCCATTGTAACAGCCGATCTGTGGACTGCCATTGATTTTGTATCCAGTATTACAGGTATAAGTAGCCACATCATTAACCACCTCGCTGGTGCCACCTGATATAGCTGGCGGGTGAGGACAACTCATGGTGATTAGTCAGCTTATCTGTGCTGTCTGTAAAATGACACACATAGAGATGTTTCATTATATATCATACGTGTTGCTTAATGAAAAGACATTTTCATGTTTTCCATATTTATATTCTTACTTACTTTAATTCTGGATATTCAAATGACCTTTAAGTTAAAATTCCAAATTTTACCTACGTGACCACGTGAAGACCGTGAATATATCTATGGAATTAAAGAACCCCTTTTATATATTAGTAGTATTAGGTTCGCTACCACCCCATATGTAATATACCCACCCAATGTATCGTAATAGATCACTAGCACACTTTGAAACTAATAATATATTTCGTACGTCGCTAAAAGCTTATTGATATGAAAACACAGTATGTTACCTAAAGATGCATTTGAAAAAGTTGAGGGTTGAAGTATGCGTCGAGTGCGTCCAGACAATATAAAAGTGAGCAATGAATGGACTTTATGCAGGTTGTTTACTTTTGTAAATCCAGGATGTGCTCACAAACTTGATGATTGATTAGTTTATTTGTTTCGTTTAAAAGAGGAACGAAAGATACTAGAGGGACAGTCAAACTCATAGATTGAAATGACAAAATCAAAAGCTCAAACACATCAAACGAGCGAATAACAACTATCATATTCCTGACTTGGACAGGCAATAGAACAGTGACAGGTAGTTTTTGGTTGGTTTCGTGTTTTTTATTCTTTAGTTTCTATGTTGTGTCGTGTGTGCTGTTGTTTGTTTGTCTTTTTCATTTTTAGCCATGGCGTTGTCAGTTTGTTTTAAGATTTATGAGTTTGACTGTCCCTTTGGTATCTTTCGTCCCTCTTTTGAAAATAAACTGACAACGCCATGGCTAAAAATGAAAAAGACAAAAAGACAAACAATAGTACACATGACACAACATGGAAAACTAAAGAATAAGCAACGCGAAACCAACCAAAAACTACCTGTCACTGTTCTATTGCCTGTCCAAGTCAGGAATATTATAGTTGTTATCCGCTCGTTTGATGTGTTTGAGCTTTTGATTTTGTCATTTGATTAGGGACTTTTTTTTTTTAATTTTCCTCGAAGTTCAGTATTTTTGTGATTTTACTTTTTTTCCATAGCTTTGTTAATTTATTTTCGACTAATGAGTTTCAGTGTCCTTCTGGTATCTTTCGCTTTTTTTTTCTATAAGAATTATCTAAATCTTTTAAATTACAATATTTTAAAAATGTATAATGATATGAAGGGTATA
Source organism: Mytilus edulis (assembly GCA_019925275.1). Taxonomy (NCBI): domain Eukaryota; kingdom Metazoa; phylum Mollusca; class Bivalvia; order Mytilida; family Mytilidae; genus Mytilus; species Mytilus edulis. Next base: position 4,535,987 of record CM034349.1, read on the forward strand.
TCAATTTCAAAATAAATAAATACTTACAACTTTTAGAATATGTAGACTTTTCGTTATAGTTTTATGATAAGCAATATATATATAGCTATCACAGTGCGTATATATGAAAGAACGTTTTCTATAATTTGTACATCCAGCCGTTCAATCTACTCCTTGTAAGGTTTTGAAATTTAAAAAAAATATGTCAGGTGTTAAATAATATTTTCGTTTTTAATTAATTTCATATTATATTTGACATTTGGACTCTGATTGAGTTTTTAATATCCAGTTGAATTAACCGTAAAATTTTAACTGACTATCTCCCATTTCGGTTTTAAATGAGAATCTGCAAATTTCTACAATACAGTTAAAATTAAAGATTTTACGTAAAATGTCTTAGTGTCTTTTTCTTTAATACTATAATAATTTCTCTGTATTTGTACGTATACAATTATATGTCCAACTTAGATACGCCTTTAGCTCGTTATGGCCATGAAATTGTCATTTTGTTATTTTTGTGAGTGGTGTTTTTAAATTTTACGATATATTGAATTGAAATACGTCTATGTTTTTTTAAATGTTCAAAGACATGGAAATTGTATCTCTATAATCTTTTGCTAATTTGAAGCTACGTATTTGCTTAATAACTACTGCATGAAATTGTTTTTCACGGTTAATGTTTTCCGTTTGATCCCATAGAATTTAATCTAGTCATATATTGCACGGTCATGTTGTCTGATGTATACACATTATTTTGCCTATTATCTAAAGGACAATCGAGGTTAAAGATGATTCAGTAAAAACGGCAAAGTTCCTTTTGTTGTGCTCAATTGGAACTATTTATATTCAGATATTATAACAATAGCATTTAAAATATACATTATTTTTGTTGTCCCGCTAAACTTTGACACTCTTGCTTCAAGGGCTAATTGGAAAATTATTTAATGTAAAATTAAACACAATAACAGATATCTACAAATAATACTTTTTTTTTTAAAGTTTCCCACATTTCAAAAGTTGTAGTTGAAAGAACCATGACATGCAAATTGTGGTGTGTTCTTGTACCAGTTATTATATGAGAAAAAGAAAGGATATGGCGTCTCAATTCATGACACGCATTCAGTACATGCACAGCAAAAAACACACAAAAAGGACAGATTATTTTGAAAGGATATTGAATAATGAACATATTTATATCATATATTTGTATCTTAAACTGAGGTATAGTTATGTCATATTTGATATCCAGTCAGTGATGGTGCGTTTATTAGTACATAAATCACCAAGTGGTTGTTTTCTGTTTTATAAATGTTGTATCATCATGAATCATCCATGCATATATACATACTTTTAATTCTTCTTTAAACTGTATACCTACTACAAGTTATCCGTATGTTGAATCTCTTTTAGATCTAAAATAGTTTCTAGTGAACTTCTTTTTTACTTTTGCTTTGGATCCAATTTTGTAGATTGGTGACCAACTGTGTGTATTCGTTTCCAATCTGTATACACTTTACTGTTCTTCTGAAACGTCAAAATGCCGAGCAGGTGCTTGTACCAAGAAGCCTTTCTCACAGTGACAACGTAATCTAATACACTAATACAGCAAATACAAAATCAACAATGGAAAGCTTTAATTATCTACCGACCATCAACTACTTTAAAATGTTAAACATGTCCTCTTAATAATAAAAAGGCTACGCTCAATGTAATTTATAAAGCTTAAGCCAAATATCAACATGAACTACTTAAGCAGAGAACAGATGAAACGCCGATATAAACTACTTCAGCACATCACAGATGAAAGGTCAACGCCAACTACTTCAGCACAGAACAGATGCTAGGTCAACGCCAACTACCTCAGAACAGAACAGATGATAGGTCAACGCCAACTACTTCAGCACAGAATAGATGATATGTCAACGCCAATTACTTCAGCACAAAACAGGTAATGGGCCAACGTCAACTACCTCTGCAGTGCACAGGTGAAACGTAAACATGAACTACTTCAGCACAGAACAGGTAATGGGCCAACGTTAGCTACCTCAGCAGTGCACACGTGAGACGTAAACATGAACTACTTCAGCACAGAACAGGTAATGGACCAACGTTAACTACCTCAGCAGTGCACAGGTGAAACGTAAACATGAACTACTTCAGCACAGAATAGGTAATGGGCTAACGTTAACTACCTCAGCAGTGCACAGGTGAAACGTACACATGAACTACTTCAGCACAGAACAGGTGATGGGCCAACGTTAACTACCTCAGCAGTGCACAGGTGAAACGTAAACATGAACTACTTCAGCACAAAACAGATGATGGGCTAACGTTAACTACCACAGCACAGAACAGGTAATAGGCCAACGTTAACTACCTCAGCAGTGCACAGGTGAAACGTAAACATGAACTACTTCAGTACAAAACAGATTATGGGCCAACGTTAACTACCTCATCAGTGCACAGGTGAAACGTAAACTTCAGCACAGAACAGTGTTTAGCTCACTTCAACTTTTTCATCTCAGTACAGGTGTTGGGTCAATTTCAGCACATAACAGGTGTTCGGCCAACTTTAATTTCTTCAGCGCAGTACATGTGTTTGGCCAACGCTAAATTCTTCAGCACAGTACAGCAGGTGATGGGCCAACATCAACTACGTCTGCACGTTACACGTGATGGGCCAATGTCAATTATTTCAGTACGGTACAGTCGATGGACCAACGTCAAATATATCAGCATGGTATAGGTTATAGGCCAACGTCAACATACTTTAGCACGGTACATGTAATGGGATAACATGAACTTCTTCAGCACAGTACAGGTTATAGCCCAACGTTTCAAAACGAAAGGTTCTATAGATTAACCTGAACATTGCTTACATTAATGGTAAATACAACAAATGACGAAATGTAAAAAAATGATGAGAGTATTATAACGTTTAAAGGCAAGGCGTATTTTCAAACAACAACACTGGCCTTGAAAGCCAAAAACAAACGGAGATCAGATATGGGTGCTAGCAAATCACATGTTAACTACATTAGGTATAAAGATGTATATCCAGACAGATACCTTCCAAATAATGATATAAAAAGGTACCACCGAAAGAGAAGAACTAAACGATAAAGAATACCATGTATAAACAAACAATTCCTTTACTTAAGCAGATAAAAGCTCACATTAACGTTTACATAACGAGTATACGTCCCGAACGTAATCATTAAATCTAAAAACACAAAAATGATCGTGTATCTGCAACATGATAGACAAAAAATGAACTAAATGTCCTGCCAACAATAGCTGAATATAGTACAGTTTAAGCGCTGAAACTGGCCATATATGCGTCAGTTCCCAAGGCTACAGCTGATTGTACTATAGGTATGTGGTGTATGCATCGCGCTGACCATTACACTCAGACACACTGTAACAACCACCAATATTTCATTAGAGTTTCATTTTAAATGGAACATTGACACTGGGCTACATTAATAGCTTATATATTTATTTTGCTTTGTTATTAATTTATCTGACCTGGTAGCCAAGTCATAAGTTAATGTCCCTGTGATGATATACTTTTTACTGCTATATTTTGTCTGGTATTGCTTGAATACCTTTTTTAGTTCATTGCGTCTGTACAAGGATTCTGTTGGTTACTTATTCGAATTGTTATGAAGAAGAGGTATTTTTATTGTTCCAGCGTGAGTGTGTTGGAGTTGTCTCTCTTCGTTAACTTTAAATTATAAATACGGTGAAACATTTTGGTAAATGACTAGTCTCGATCACCCGGAATCATTAGGAATATAGCTTTGATTTATAAAATTCAAGCGTCTGAGTAACCGAGACTAGTAAATGACAGGCAACCTTCATCCTATATAACCCCGATACAGATGAATCCGGACTTTGACGCGTTCGAATGGAACACACCCTGTACCACTGAGTTCAGACAGTAAAGAATTGATACTTTTTAAGAAAATCCAATATCTTTTCTCGGATATTTTTCTCCAATATATTCTATCCCATAATACTCATTACATACTAAAAGGTTTTTCAAATACGTGACATTTTTATACACAAACATCAAAAAACGCACGACGATATCAATGCTAAAACGTGCTTGGTATTATTAAATATTCAAAACTTAATGTATCTCGTGCCTCATAATTTTTTAAACATACATTTCTGAAAATTTCATATTTTAATTTAACAAACTTATAAAGATCGTAGGTTTATGCTGTATCTAGAAACAAACAAATACACGTTTTAAAGTGACTTTATTTCCATGTTGTGTACGCTTCGTTGTCATAACACTTTTTTACACTGTACGCTTCGTTGTCATAACACTTTTTTACACTGTACGCTTCGTTGTCATAACACTTTTTTACACTGTACGCTTCGTTGTCATAACACTTTTTTACACTGTACGCTTCGTTGCGACAATATTGCGTTTGTCAATGAGTTTTGCATGTATTAAATTATCATGATTTGATATGATTTTAACCAATATACATGTTTAAAAAAAATTTTAAATTTACCACCAAAACATACAGACAGCAACCATCCATAATATCCGTTGTACGGTCGAAACACTCTCGGAGGTATTTTGTACTTTAAAAAAAATCCTTATGTATACGAAAGTGTAAATTGGTAGGACAATACAATTACTCGACACATTCAAATTTCACTGGCTGAGCATACAGATATACACGTCCGATTTATAATTTGATAGCATTTTTGAAAGTATTTACCATACGACATTCAATTTATGGCTACAGCACTGTCCCAGGTTAGGGGACAGGTTGTGTTTGCTTATTCATGTTTAATGCCGCTATATTATGTATGTGCCTGTCCGAAGCCAGGAACGTGTAATACAGTGGTTATATCTTTTTGTTTATCATTTTGTGCACAAATTAGACCGTAAGTTTTCTCGTTTGAATTGTTTTACATTTGTCATTTCGGTGTGTTTTAAAACTGACTATGCGGTATGGGCTTTTCTCATTATTGAAGACCGTACGGTGACCTATAGCTGTTCACTTTTGTGTCGTGCGATTTCTTGTGAAGAGTTGTCTCAATATCCACATCTTTTTATATATAGAGACAGCAATCAAAAACAATCAATGAATTATAGGCTTTTGGCCTGAATCTCAGAGGCGGGTACAAGGGGGTCGGTATAACGATGAAGAGATAATTCTTAATATTAGCTGGTTTGCTTTCTTCGATTATGTTTTTTTATATTTTTAAACGTTTCAAAGTTGATACTGAACAATTGCTGGATCCCTGTATTTGTTAATGACACGCGTACGTAATGGCTGATTATTGATTGCTTAACTTTCACTTTCAAATATTTACTGTATGCTCAGGATAAACACAAAGTAGCAACAGATACTACATGTAAGCCCTGGAAGGAGGCCTTCTGGAATCACGTCAGGGCTGGAAGGAGGCCCTCTTGAATCACGTCAGGGAAGTTTGAAGTTCCACTGGATAAAATAAGGACACAAATGTTGTCTTGCAACAGGCCATTTATGGACCCCTCATAAAGTTTTTGCAAGGGTTCGTACAGTGTAGTGAGCATGGTGCTCTTTTTACACGTGACATTGGATCTTGTTAAAATGTATTCCCATTCCGACCAGACGTGATGGCGTACTTTTACGTCCCACAAAGCTAAAGGGGTGACCAACTTCGACCAGGTTTTACTACCGGTCGGGAAAAGACCACATTGACCTATAATGGTTTACTTTTATAAATTTGTTATTTGGATGGAGAGTTGTCTCATTGGTACTAACACTACATCTTCATATATCTATATCTACTAGTAAATTTCTCACTCACTCTAAGCCTTTGCCAACTTTTTCATAGATAAAAATAAATGGCTACAATGTAGAAAGTTTTGCTGTACCTGTTAAATCATAACATCACTTAACATTTTTACAATATATATGTTGTGTACAAGTTATCATTTTGTACAAATTATAATTTGTACAAAAATATTGTACAAATTATAATTTGTATTTTGACTTTGTACAAATTGTAATTTGTATTAAAAGTGCTTGTACAAATTATAATTTGTACAAAATTTGACTTAAATTCACTTATAACTTGTACAATAATTTATGGTATGGACTTTGTTATAAAAAAGCATTGATACACATCAAAGAAGTTGTATTCTATGACCACACAATCAACCTTATTAACAAAATACAGAAATATTTCTGTATCATTTGTTTGAGTATGCGAGTGAATTATGGCAATGGGAATAAGACAGAATCATTTGCGTTTCACATTCGTATATGCCCCCCAAAATAAAAAAAAATCCTTTCCTGCTTTTATAGCGAATATGGAAGTGCACAAATGTTGCTGTGAAAAAATTTCCTACAGCAGTTCAAATAATGTACCAAAATTCTCCAGATGCAATTATTAGACAAATATATCGATGATTAGTTGTGGTACGATCATACTGACATTATAACCAATAGCAAGTTCTTATAATTTCTGTTTCGTTTTCATGGTGATTCGTCTTGGATCTGTTAGTCAGACAGCGCACGGTTCCTGGCACATATGATTTGTTTTTCAACGTTAGTGTTATCCTAATTGATTCAATGTCTATGATACTATCAAAATTGTCACTAGGGCAGATATCAGAATTGTCACTGAGGCCAATTTTTATTATACTATTAGAATTTTCACTGGGGCCCATTTCTATTATACTATCAGAATTTTCTTTGTCAGAGGCCAATTTCAATAATACTAT